>VZTX01020340.1:393942-442697 GCA_013400915.1 Pardalotus punctatus
AAAAAAAAAAAAGGAGAAACAGAAGTGTTCAGCTTCCTAGAAGGAGCTGGGGAAATTTTAAAAACAATAACTTTTGCGGACTTTCACATTTGTCAGTGCCAGCTGGAAAATGGGAGGAAAAATACTATCTTTGACATTGGTTGTAGATTTGTAGGGAAACTCCAACATGCAAGCCTGAAAATAGCAAGGAGGTAAAAATCCCCACCCTGTAGATTCAAATCAAAAACATCTCCAAAGACCTACAAAACTGGATAGGGTCTGACATACTAAACTTTGTGCTTTTCCCAGTTCTAGTGAGATCACTTTTAAAACTAAAACATAATACTATAATACTGTCTCTACTAATAGCCATAGTATGGTAGTGGAATAAATGTATGGAGAGTGTTGGAGAACAGGGAAGGAGGAATGAGCTCAGATTTGCTGTGCAGCTCTAACAGCTTGAGATGGAAGGAGCAGATGGGGCATTTCTCTAAGCAGGCTGGATGGATGCAGCAATGAAAGGACAAGACAATTGAAGGCAACCAAACCATGCAATCAGTTTTTGTCCTCAACCCTGGCCATCCACTTAGTCCTCCAGAGCTGTCTTGTGTTTCCCAACATCCTGGCTAGTGGGTTTAGGCCCTCTGCCCCACGCCCATACCAATCCAGCCTATGGACAGTGCCCTGCCAGGAACACACTGACTGAGAGAGAGCAAGACTAAGGAGAAAAAACAGAAAATTTCACCTTGCATTCCTTGTTTGCCTTCTGGTAAAATTGCCACTATTTAAATAGAGCATGCTTCTAAGGCTTGGGAGACCTGAGGCTGCTCCACATCACCTGAGAGGAGCAGCAGGGATTGTGACATGGGGAGGCGAGGGAATGACGCAGGAAATGATGCACTACTCCTCACAGCATCCCTATCTGCCACAGCGGGAGTGGTGCAGACCAGTTTTGAAACCCAGGGATGGAAACTGCTTCTGAAACAGCAATATGAATTGCTGTGGGAATGGATGAGAAAAGCAACGGGATGCCACGTAACGCCTGGCAAAAATGGGTTAAACAAAAATAGCAAATTAAGGGCAACAAGCTGGCCAAACATAACTCTGCTATCCACGCATCTCACATTGGGCAACGGAGCTTTGAGCTCCCTTCCGTGTTAAAGCAGAATTTATGATAGAAAGGAAAAGCAGTAGGAGACTCCAACAACAGTGTACATTTTATCTTTCTCTATGCACAGATATGAAGCATGAATAGGATCAAAGAAAGCATGAAAACCATCAAGCCTGGCCCACATCCTGAGCAAAGGAAATAGCCATCCCTCTAGTCAAAGTCAGTACTGCTATATCTCTATCTGAGGGAGAAACAACACAACAACCCAGGCTTCCTGTCATGGATGGGTTCATCTGCCAGTCTAGGAAATAAAAACCTTCTTTTATTCCTTCCGCTCACAGCATGTAACAGGGTGAGATGCAACCCAGCCCAAGGCCTCGCTTGCCACAACAAAGCAGGTCACAGGAACCTCACAGAAACATTCTGTGAGGCTCTCCCTGATGCTCTCAGCTGCAGATAAGCACATCATCTCCTCTACTGTCCAAGGTAAAGTCAAAGAGCCCAGACCTCCTCTCATTTACACCAGCCCAACAGTGTTGACCACAATGGAGAACCACAAGAAAATTCAGTCCACAGATGAATTTCACGCTGATACACAGACCTCAAGCAAATCTTCAAGTAGCTGATACCTCTTCTTAGATTAGAAAGGCTCTGAGAGCTACAAAAATGCTTAGAATCATTTGTTTTCATGGGAACAGGGTCCTTATTCCCCTCCATGGCAGCTCACCTTGCGTCTGTTTTCATTTTCCATGGTTAAACCTCTGGCATAAGAGTCTCCCACTTTAATCACTGAGATTTGATGTCACTGGAAACCTCCTGGGAACGTGCTAGATGGAGCTCTAGCTACAGCTTGTGCCATCTTCATCTCGTCCACAACCAAAATCGCAAGCAGGGGATCACAGCACTGCGAGTGTTTTTGAGGGCAGGGAAAGGAGGAGATGGGCTGAGAGCAAGAGAAAAGCAGAAGCCACTGGATCCAGAAGATCCCATTTCCACATAAATTTCTCTAATGTTTAGCTAGAGCAGAGGAAGGGGTAGGAGAATTCTGCAGGCACTCAACAGCCAAACAGCTTTCCTTGAGAAAAGGGCAGCGGTCGCAGCTTTCCACAGGGTGAACCCTTGAAGACTTTGTAAGATTCATTAAACCTTTGGTCAGAGGAATTCCAGTATCCATTGCGTTTCCACTGTTGCCACCACTAACATAGGCCATGTCCATATTAGCTGGGATCACAAGTTTGTTTTCTCTGGAACTTTTTCATGGATGGAGTAGTTCCAAGATACTAAATGATGTAGCCTGATAGCTCAGGAGGCAGAGCTCCAAGATTCCCCACCGTTCCCCCTTAGGAAAAGCCCCAAAGTAGGAAAGCACTTAACAGGGTATAAAATGAAAAATAAGAAGGAAAAAAACCAAAACTATTTAAGACCAAGAGCAACAAAGAAAAAAAAAAGGCTATTTTCAAGTCTGAGATGGCCCGTGATTTGAGCCAAAGCTACCCTCTTGTCCAGAGGCACAGCCAGTGCTTTTCTCCAGCCTGCACGGAGGTGCAGCTATTTAAAGCCACTCAGAGGCCCACTGCATAATGGAAAGCAGCCAGATCAGTTGGGCCTCATCCGTTTTGTTTTTGTTAGATTGAAGCCAGAGCATGTGAAATGACTTGCAAGAGGACCAGGGAAGGGGGAAAGTCTGGGCACCCAGGAGTCTCGCCCATGACATGCAGAGCTTAGTCTCTGTCTCATGTAAGTGGCACTGCGTCACAGAGAAAGTCCCCAAGAAAGGAGAATGGCTCTTTTGTCCCTCACAACACCCATGGCCAGGCAGACACGTGGCAAAACTCTTGGTTATAGGTCAGCCACGAGAACAAGCTGCGGGAAAGTGTTTGTAAAGTTTGGTGGTAGCTGACTTCATGGGCATTATCCAGCTGTGGCCCTGCCTCTGGCTCTCCTTGTGCTTGCACTGACACATCCAGGAGCCTTCTCTTCCACCATTCTCATTGCTGGGAGGAGAAAAACCTGTCTCCCTGCCTCCGCAAGTCCCCAGTTCTCACAACTGTGCACTCTCGCTGCCTCTGCACTCCCCAAAGCCCAAGGGACCCGGCATGAAAGGTCCCATCCTAGCAAGTAATGCATCATTTTCATCACTTTGGTTTTCAAATATATTCTTTTGTCAATTTTTAATTTTTTTTTTCAAGTCAGCCCTCGGAGTGCTGCCAATTTAAGCACTGTGCACAGTGCTGCAAGAGCTTCGTATTTCCACTTTGCCTGACAGGTATCTGTGTCCCCGTGACACTGCCTCTGTTCCCCGGCTGCTTCAGACAGCAATAGTTACCCTAAGCGTTTTTCAGAGATATTGAAACCACTGACTAATGTGCCCAGAAATGAATATCCACTGGGAAAGAATCTGGTTGGGCTCATGTTCCTTAATTGCTGATTAATTCCAATTATGGTACAGCTGATCCACCAGTACCACAGATCACCACATCAAAGAGCCAACCAGCAAAGGAAGCCCCTGAGTTAAAACAGCAACAGCTCTGTTTCAAACTTCTTTTCAGCTGGAAAGTGCTTCATAAACATTAATTTGTTATGCCTCGCTCATTCCCTGGGGAGGAAGGAGCTGTTATATTTATTACGCAGGCGGCAAAATGGTGGCACAAAGCAGGACTGTGTTTTCTCCAATGTCTCCAAAGAAACCAGTGACAGTCCTGAACATCCAATGGGGAATAATCCCAGCTCCAAGTCACCCATCCTCTGCAGAAGCTCTGGGCTGTAGAAGAGAAGTGCTTGGTAAAGCCAGAGGGCTGGGATATGACAGCAGACACCAAGAAGAGGCACAGATGGTGGACAGGAATGCACACAACTGCTGCAGCCTGCAGCTGGGACCTTCCCAGCCCAGGCAGTGCCAGGGATGCTCTCCTGCTCTTCAGAGGATGGGAGGAGCTGATCAAGGCCCAGAATAAATCCTTGCTTGTTCAAGTCTCTTTACTCTGCCATCTGCTCCAGTAACACCTTATGTCATCTAGAAAGGCCAGAGTTGCCCTCCAGGAAGCCCAGGAGCTGTACAAGCCCGAGAGTCTGAAGTGTCAGGAAGAACATCCTGTGGGAAAACACGATTTTGTGGAGTTTACAAACCGAGGATGGAAACTGAGGAGATCTCAGCAGGCAAGGAGGAACCGAGCACTACAGAGGAGCTGCAAATGGGAACAGGAAGAGCTGAGGGCTAAAACACAGCAAGAGCAGCAGGGAGTTTCGAGGAACAAGGTTTTGTTGATTTTTTTAGGCTGTTTGGATGCTGCGTTGTCCGGAATTGTTGTTCTTCATCTGTGTCTCTCCAGCACTCCTGCTCTGCTGATTGCTTTTCAAACAAAGCTCCCACCACAGCTCTTCAGCTCTTGATAACTGTCCCAGTAGATGGTTCTCAAAATAAGTTGACTTCTGCACCAAAATATGTCAGAGGGTGTTATTACGCTTCCCAAGGGAGAGCTCCCAGCTCCAGATTTTGTTTTGAGACCATGTCTTGGTATCTTCCAGTATTTCACAAGCTCTAAAACACACACCCCAGGGCACAGGGAAGGCTGTGCTCTCCCAGGGGAAGACAGAAAAACATGGGTTTGTGCTGATACTACAGAGCTCCTGTGGGACTGTTTGGGTAGTGCCAACCAAACGTGTGTCAGGTATTTGGGGTGGCCTTCATTCTGCAGAAGAAGGGGCTTTGCTCCCACCAAACACACATGAAACATGGTACATTTTTGCAAGAGAATGTATGAAATGCCTGGAAAGCTCCTTGCAGCCAGCAAAACACAGATAAGGTGAGTGAGGAGCCCTCAGAGGGGCTGCTGCTGTGCAAGGAAACCCTCATTCCACCCCACAGCCAAGCTGTGCAGAGTGGGGAAGGTCTGGCACAGCACAGCAGGGCAGTAACTCAAGATTTAAGCCCGAAACAAGTGTCTGCTGTCGATTAGGGATCATCATTCAAAGGAGGGAGGAAGGACCAGGGGCTCTTTCTGACCAGCCTTTTGCAGCAAGTGGTCTAGCTGTGAATTTTTGCTCAAGCAATCAGCTCCAAGCTTTACAAACCACACCTCTGCCAGACCCTTCTCTGCCCCAGTTTCATTCTGGGCCTGCAAAGAAGTCTCCCTCTCCCCCTTCTCCCTCTCACATCAACTCACCTAAACGCAAAAAGCATTTAAAGCACTTGAGCCCAATCTTATTTCACACAACATCACTCTGGGTAAGCCTTTGTGTGTCTGCCCCACTTGAGCCACCGGCCTGTGCTGATCAAACACCAGCAGAGATGAGGGGCAGTGAAGGGGCTGAGCTCACAGGCCTCCGTGTGGGGAGACACTGCAATATGAAAGCTCCTGAGAATGCAGCTATCCAAAACCTGTTTTCCCTCCACTAGAGGCTTTTATGCTTGAGAAAGAGGGAAAAGACCTTTACTTAAAAAATAAGGAAAATAAGCCTTTTCTCTTCTCCATCATCTCTCATCAAAAGTCCTGCCTTCCACCACAGCTAGGACATATCCCCCTCTATTTTAGCTGTTCCTTGAAGGAAGAACTGCCCGCACCACAGCAAAAACATGCAAGAACACTTCTAATGGCACCTCCATATTTGCACATGCAACTAAATGCGAGTGGTCACTGTCCACAGCCCAGAATTCAACCTCACTGTCAAAACTAGCCTGTGCACGGAGGAGACCAAGCTGAGGGATGCCAAAAGTGCCAGCAGAAAGCAGGGAGAATGTGCACACAACCTGCTGCATGTGGGACACGTGGGATGGCCGGGGGGGAAGCGTGTGAGAGGGAAGCAGAGAGTGATGCCGCAGCACAGAGCACGTGGCAGGGAGCAGAGGAGTGCGGGAGAGGGGCCGAGAGCTCGAGCTCACGCGTGCGGGGCTGGGAGCACAGAGCTGTTCAACATTTATTCTCACATTACGGATTTAATGGCTTTTAACGGGAGACTTTGTAAGCGATCAGGAATTGGAACAAAAGGAGCTGGGGGAATAATTATCCTAACCAGGGGAGCTAAAGAACATGGCAAAATCCGTGCTGAGCAATCATGCTAATTAAAGGCACCCAGAAGAATCAGGATAGAAACGCCAAATGGTTTTCACTCTGCTGCCCTAATCCACTAACAGCTTTGGCACTTTGACTCCCACCAGCTGTGGGAAGGACAGCTCTGGGTGAGTTGGTTTGGAGCAGTAAATGACAGAGATAAACAAGTGACACAGGGGGGTTGGTCCCCTCTGCAGTGGAGCTTGAAGTAATGCTTGGCCTGCCAAACTGAACAGTGGCTGCTTTGCACCAGCAGCCTGGGAGAGGACCAAACGCTCCCACAGCCTCCAGCTGAGCAGGAAGGATCCCAAAATGCTTCCCAGGGAGCAGAACAGCTGCTGGCAACTGCCAGCATGAGGCTGAGCACAGCCCACCACCACAAGCCTGGTAGTTTCGGACCACTCAGCCCTGCTGTGTGACTGCCTCTGCAGGGAGCTGTGTCACAGCTCAGCACAGTGGCTGTCCTGGGATGTGTTCCCAGTGCCACACCAGAGCTCTGGCAGCACTGAAGATGCTGCTCTCGTGTTTGCATAGCTTCACTCATCACTGGGGTGAGTCCACACAGAGTTGGCTTTCAAAGGTAAGGGCATCTTCTATGCAGTAGGCATCATCCTGATCTTCTAATGCCTAAAATCCCAGCCAGGATTCTTGCTATGCTAGCATCAGAAAAGCTACAACTAACATTGCAACATAGGCACGTTTTCACCCAGAAATGTAGAGACATGACAAATATCCATGTTGTAGAGAAAGATAATCAATGCTATTGCTCCTACAGACTATAGGCTTTACAGACCCAAATGAAAACTCCCAGGCACTCAGCTAGGGTAAAACTCAATCAGACTCCTCAAGGAGCTGCTGAGACTTGGTCTGATGGGGATTTCAGGAGACTATCTTCTTCAGACATACCTGACATCCAACAGGACATCATCACATGCCAAGGCAGACGGGTGCAGAAACAAAATTAACAAGACACCGAGTGGTGAAATCACCCGCTGAGTACAGAGAAGTCTCTCTCTGCCCTTCCCAAATTCCAGGAGAAGGTTCTCCTCGGATAAGTGCTTGGGTGAGATGTGAGTCTCTTCTCCCCAGCAGTGCAGACCTGGGTTTTGTTACAGTCACCTGCATTGGCACAGAATGAGAGCTGTGCTGGGGAGGTGGGGAGGCAGAAAAACCAATGCTAACAATTGCCATCAAGTAAGAGCTTTCTATTTTAAAAATGGTCATTTTTTTGTTAATCAACAGGTCCATTATGATGGAGCAAATGCCTCTGTAATGGGCACCCACAGGATCACAGGCTGAACTATCTGTGTGCAACATCTTTTGATTGATTCACCCTAAAGATCATCAAGTAAATGAGAGAGGATGTAATATTTCTGCAGGAAACATTCCACAGCGGATACATTGATTGCAACACTCAGCCAGCTGCTGTGTGCCAGCCTCTCCTTAAAGACAATTCATATTTGATTCTCTGATTAAATATTTTGAAATGGAGAAGAAATCCGGCCTAGATTTGTGCTTGGTACATGGAGACCTCGTATTCTTCCAAGGAGGATCACATGAGCGACCAGTGTCCAGTCTCCTCCCTCTCTTCCTGTCCTCAAGATTTAAAATCCTTTTCCCTTGGTCCTTGCCCAGCCACACAGACCACTGCCACTCCACTGCCTGACCTTTTCCCAGGAAATCCTTGGATCAAGACAAGGCAGCTTGTTTGGTGGCACACCTGGAGACCTGTTGATTTACTCATTCAACCCCTACATGCATTTTGCCTCCAGTGCCTCTCTGACCCCTCTCTCACCCCAACAGATCCATTTTCAATCGAAAGCCCCCTGAAAGCCCAACAGGACAGGAAAAGACAGAGCTGAGAATGATGAATACCCTGAGGATAGAGTCAGAGAGTCCAGGACCCATGAGGAAATTAGCAATGAAACCATCAGCTGAATAATTTGCCCCAGCAGCAATCCCAGCCAGCAGGGATGGCCGTGGAGCCAGAGCTGAGAGCTTGTGCGCTCTGCAGTCTGCAAAGGCAGGTTCTTTTTCCACAGACCAAATCTCAGGCTGACACCTCCTTTATGAGCTGCTGAAAAACACCATTTTCTGGACGAGCTCTGCAAAAACACAGTGACACTTCCAGTTTATGAGCAAGCCCTGCCACCGCTCGCCGAGCCACAGCCTTGGAGCTGTCAAAGTCGTGCTGAATGAGAGCAGCGGGGCCAGGAGGCTGCTGGCAGCTCTGCTGAAGGGACGTGCTTATTTCACATGCAAATGAGCCACAGAAATTGAGACCAGACCCTCCTTCTCCCCTCTGAGCCGCTCAAAAATTACAGAGGCGGAAGGCAGGTGAAGGGTCTTTGAGGCAGGTGAAACACGGCGATACAAAGGACCGAGCATCTAATTGGAGACAAAAGGAGAGAGCTGAACACTCACCCAGGGCCCACAGGGAGACACAGCTAACCCTCCCTCCTGAGATAAGCTCCATCAAGAGAGGATCCAGCCTGTTGGATTAATGACTCCTTGAGGCTAATCAGCGGTGCCAGTGGCTACATAGGAGGGCCCTTCTCTGCTGTAGCTGTGCCATCCTTTGTCCCCTTCAGCACCATCAGGAAAATAAATAAATAAAACAAGCCTGTAGGTCCCATCCAAGCTGAACTGCATGGGCCAGTACAGCCAGGCAACAAGGTAAGGGCTGCAGGTATAAGCTTGGCTGTGGATGCAGGGCTCCTGCCTCATCTCCCCTTCTTTACAAATAAAATAAAATTGAATTTGTATTGAGTATGGAGAAAATGAGACAACATTATACAGGACACGACCCTCTGCAATCAAATTAGGTCATCGCAACACCACAGCCAGCACAGAGTATGTAGCCCTGACAGGGTATAGGATCAAGTAGAATGATTTTATGCAGTAAACATTAAAAGACAAAAGGAAAATTAATCATATGAGGACATCCATCATAACCAGAATAAGAAATAAGTTCGGTGAGCCAGAACAAGCATCACTCCTATCTCAGGGCTTCCCTCCCAAGTCTTTCCTGTGTCCCCACTCAAACTGGCCAGATGCTTCTCATAGCTGGACATTTATGACACAGCAAAAGTTGGGAAATAGTTTTGCCACTTGCTGCACAGCTTCCTCTCATGCCCTCCCCTGAGCTCTGACAGCTCTCAAAAGAGTAAAGCCACTATTCACAGAGTTTCCAGCTGCGGCCCAAGAACAACATACCCAAGGTGTTGATTTCAGGAGTGCTCAGATCTGTTTAAGTACAGGACCAGGTATAGCAGCAGTGCTGTTCCTCACTGTGCCAGGACTTTGGGAATGCAGATGTTGAGCCTGGGCTCTGTGCAGCCTGGGAGGTGAGTTCTGCCACCCCAGGCTGGTCAAAACCCAGTTCAGCCAACCTTCCTTCACACCTGTTTCACCACATCAAGAAGAGGAATGTGCACCCAATATATTCATCCTGCTACATGTGGAAAGGAGGACACAAACCTTCCTAAACACTTGATTTCCACAGCAGTCTGTAGCAGTGGTTCCCCAACTGTGTAATGAGTACATTAACTTTGGCTAAGCCAATTCTCAAGAGATGAAGAGATGGAAAAAGTAATCAAAACAAACTGTGATAGACTTTTTGATTAAGCAGCTGATGATCAATAAAACTTCTCTACGGGGCCCAGAGTGTTAATGAGCTACCTTCCTGTAGCAAAGGAACACCTGAGCCCATAGTCTCTGCTCCACACAGCCCACAGAGGTCAGCAAGACCTGCTCCTCCTGGACTGACACAGTGAAAACACGGGCTATGGAGCCCATGGGTCTCACCTGCCCTCATTCCTGTTAAAAGGGTGATGGTGGAAGAAGGGTGAGAAATAACCTTAAAGTAGGACGTGGCTAGAAAGAGAGGAATGAAAAAGGCTAGCAGCCTGACTCAGACTTGAGGTGCTATGTTTGGGTGGGAAAAAATAAATTGAAAAGGCATTCATAGCCTTCTCAGACAGCTCCATTAATTTAAAGAGGCCTTGGAGCTCTGCAGCTGTAATGCCAGCACCTCTACAGCAGGGAGCAAGAAGGACCAGCCAGTGGTGATACAGGTACAAAGTGACCCACACCAGATCCTGTGATTGCTATCCCCTTATCCTTTCCCCCACAATATCACTGCAAAAAATGTGTTAAATCTCAATACTTCTTAATATCTTAAATTCATCCCCAAAGGTTGTAAGGCATTAAAGAATGGACTTTATAGAGAATTTCTCATAATAACGTAGCCACCTGTTTAACAGCACACAGCAGCAAGGCTGCACAAGGGTTTCAGAGAGCAAGTGAAAAGGAGAGCTTCATATTAAAGCTACAGAGAAGAGACATGGCTCAGATCAGCAGAGACATAAAATATCACTACCTCTGTCTGAATTTAGCTATTTCACTATAACTAATCATTTTGCTCTTCCAGAAATGTCTGGAGAACTGTTAGTGACCACAGGGAGCTGCTAGGATCTTTGTATTACATTTCCTCCAAAAGTTGCCTCCTCTGACAACCCAGCCCAGCCTGCCTACAAAAGGGATTTGTTTTCCCAAAACCCACTTAGCCTTCCCGTCCTTAGAGGGTCTAGGGAAAGCTGAGAAAAAATCAGCAGACAGGATACTCATTCTGAAGTGTCCCACAGGGAACAGAGGGGATGAACAGCACATTAGGATTTCTCCCCCAATTTCTCAAATTCTCACGGAACTGGGGTTTGCAACTGCCCTCTGCAGAGCCCATGTCAAGACAGATCATTAATACTACTCAACACTGAGGATCTCTTGTATTAAAAAAGCACAGCAATTACTTAGTTCAAATCTCTATATTATTCATAAGATCTATATCTATCATGGATATGGTATTTACACTGCTATGGGGAAACGTAATAAATAAGGCAATAAGCATTTCCTTCCTCCAGGTCAAGATGAAAGCCTGCATCTTAGAGAGCAGCGCTTTCCTTGGGCAGCCAGGCTCATATCTCAGCCTCCTTGCCTGATTCCTGCAGCCAGGAACTAAAGCCAAGTTGAAAAATTACTGTTCTTCCTCAGATCCCAGCACTCAGGTTCCAACCCAGTCCAATGAAGCAGGGCAGGAGGCAATGCCTAGGTGGAATGAGACCTGCAAGGAGAGGTCTCTTCAGAAGTAGTCAAGAGAGCAAAACAGAACATATTAAGACTGTAGCATGGCCCCCATGAAGGTGGAAAGGGAGAATTTGATCTAACCTGTCTGGAAAAGGGCAGGAAAAGTCCAAAAATGTCATTTTATGGGATCATAATACGCAGCTGACAGCTCCAAGAATGTGTTTATCCATCTAAACCCCTGACTCCAAAAGACTGGCTGTGAAAGGACTTCAGGTGGGGACTCATAAACCTGCAACATGGTCCAGTGGGCTGAACATGGGCCAGGCTGCTGGCTGTCAGCAACCTGGTGTGACCTTGAGCAAATTGATGTCTTTCCAGCTGCCTCTCCTCATCCATAAAATGGAGATGAAGATGCTTGGCAACCCCTTGAAGGGCTGGAAGGAAAAACGCCTCTTTCCAGGAAATAGTGGAGATACGACACACCAGGTTACTTCTCCTCATTAAGAAGAGGATAAAATAAACCCCATTCCTCAAATATTCAGCTGCCTGCTGTGCTCTCAGTAAGGTTCCCCTGATATTTGGGCTCTGCTGGGATCTGGCACGAGAGCAGAACAGTCCCACCCCACCCCATCTCTGGGATTTGCCCAGAATTTATTTTTAACACAGACTCAGTGTGAACATTTGTGGTGGGATTTGTATGAATTCATGCTGATCCCTGACTCTGAGCTCATCTCACCCTGACTGTGCCAATAGCAGGGACTGTCAAGAGAACAGACGGCAAAATCTCCCCCACCCTTCACCAAGAGTCTCACATGAGGCAGACTCAAAGCCTCCTGCCTCATTCCACAGGTGGGAAGGAATCTTTGGGCAGCCACCTCAGATGGAACCATTCCTGCTGTCCAGGGTAACTAACTTGTTCTAAAGCATAAGATATTAAACATGGCCCTAAGCTGGGATTAAAATGACTTTTCAAAACCAGGCAGCCCCAGCTAAGTTCTTTATTTCCATGGTCCTGGAATGTGAGCAATGGGACAGAGCAGAAGCTGTGGCCCATCTTGGAGAAGACTTGAAGATTGGGCTGCAACTTTCTGGTACATCAAGCCCTCAGGTGTAGCCTGAAACACAAGGTCCTTGCTCTTGCATACACATGGTGGCCACCACCTCCCTTGCTCAATGCTCCTCATCAATTACAGTGCAGAGACGTAAAATGACTGATACTTTTAATACAAAGAGCCTGTCATTTATTTATTAGCTGGCGACGGGCCCTGCAGTCCAGGATGGATGCATTATAAATCAACTGCATTTCTAACCATTAAAAATTCATCCAATTCATAATGTAGGATGCCTATAATTTCCTTATTAGTGTTGAGTGTGAAGGATTTTTCTTTCTCCTCCCTTGGCTCTTTGCTTTCCCAAAGATCCTGCTCATCTGAGGATTATCTTGGCTTAATCCTGCAAGAGGGAGGTGGAGGGGTGAGAGGGGCTGGGGGAAGGGAGACAAGGACTGAAGTAATTTTGTTCCAGTGTTTTCTTCTAATTGCAATTTGCCATATATACTTAGGAGACTTAGCTGTCTCCTGTCACACTTATGTGAGCCAGAGAAGCTGCTTGTCCTGAATTTAAGAGATGTTTGTAGAGGAAAAAAAGGTCCCTTTTATCTTGCAAAAGGAAAAAAAGGAGTATGGTAGTTGGGCAGGGAAGGATGATGTAAAACCTGTTAAAATAAGGTAAGAGCAGGTGTCCATACATTATAAACTGGTGCATTTAAAATAGATCAAACATATATATGTGATTTATATATAGAAATAGGTAGGTATAGTAACCTTCAGACTCAGTGCTCTAATTCAATGAGGAAAAATAGGTTAGTAGGGCTGAAGGAAAGGTGTGACAGTTTTACAGACCCACAGCTGTGACAGAAAACTTCAAGTGCTGCTGCAGCATCAGCAAATGAACTTGGAACAAGCATCAGAAAAAGCTGAGTCTACATGAAACAGTAAATCATCACTTAATTTGAGTACTGCATCCCCTATTGACCACGCTTGGCTGCAGACAGCAGGACAGCCTGATCCTTGGTGTGGCACACAGAGAAATGTTCATGCTTTCCCTGAATCTTGATTTGTTCCCATCCCCTAAACAGATCTAGCCAGGGAGGGGCAGGGAGAGAGGGCTTGAACAGATTCAAGCAAGGCTCAGCATTAGGTAACTTGCAGTGTGTTTAGGAACGAGTGTGCAGGAATCTAAAAATGGATTATGCAATAAACCCTGCCTTAATGGGAGACAAGCCCAGGCATTGAGAGCAATCCTCACATGCTGTGAATCCAATGTACTTTTCACCTCAAGACACTCACATACAAATCTTACATCAGCTGCACATGGAAATGGGTTTGCTGAGTTCTCCAATGGGTTTGCTCACTTCAGCAAATCACATCTTGTTCACCAAGGCCAGGGCTTTACTCTCAACCACGGTGCAAAACAACTGCTTCAGGTCAGGGCTTTGGGAGCACACCAGCAGAACTGGTGTTCCATGAGCAGCATCTTCCTTCCCATTGACCCCATCCCCTGCCTGCACCCACCAGCAAGAGCAAGACAGACAGCAGGATATTGGGGTGGCCTGGAAGTGTCCAGCAATCAAAAACAACAATTTCTGCATTTTTGTTATATGTCACAATCGTGCTCTGCTCCACCTGCCCCATGCTATTGGGAGGCACAGGCCACCTCTGTCTGCCCACCCCATCTCCTCAGAGCCAGCCACCACAAAAGGCTGGGAGACAAAAGCCTCCTTTCACACAAGAAACTCTTTAGGTAGAATAATTTTTACCACGGGTCTTTCCCCGGATTTCAGGACTGAATGGGCTGTTTTGGGCTGTTTAGCCCAAAAGCAGCAGTAAGCGTAGGTTTGGGTTTTTTAACTTCTATTGATGTACAGATTCTCTGCTACATTTTGGGCTGCACTTCTCGTCCCACAGGGCACCACTACTAATAATGTTCCTGCTGTGTGTGCGGTCATGCAAAACTGCTCCAACTCCTAAACAATAGCAGCTATTTTTAATTAGGAATCACAATTTAACCAGACATTGAACAAACAATGAGAGCCTGCAATCTCCAAACCAGAGAGACATCTCCTGTCTGATCACAATGAGGCTCCACGCACTTCTGAGAGATTTTAAACCTGAAAAACAGCTTGGGGAGACTAAAAAGTCACAACAGTATGTCCTTGCAAACTCTGGGAGCGCCTGGTGCCTTCAGGGGTACCCCATGGCCAGGTACCACAGGCACATCCCCTTTATCCCAGGAATGCAGAGGTGTCCCAGCCCCTGGACATTTTCCCAAAAGCCAAGCATTATAAGCCACAAAAAAACGCATTCAAAAGCAAGACAAATGTTTAAATGAGGGCCAAAAGAAATCAATACCACCAATGCCCACACACACATACACACACCACCTATTTTCACAGCAAAATTCACACAATCAAGGAGCTGTTAGGAGGGCAATCTTGACACCAGGGCTGCCTGAGTCTGCAGTAGCCTCAGGTCGAGCACTGTGTTGCTCCCTCTTGTCTTGCAGGGATGAAACCACAGGCATGAGGAGTGCTGGCTGGTGAACAGAGCCCTGCTCTCTCCGGCACAGACACCTCATTCAGGTTTAAGCACACTACAAGTGCAAAAGGACAGGGAAAAGCACCAATAGCTCGGCACAGAGCTGGTAACACAGGGAATGTAAACCTGTTTTATCCCTATTGTCTCCCACTCCTCTCACCCTGCCACAAGGAGCCTGGACTCACACCAGAGCATGGGTGAATGGGTGGGGAATGCTTTCCCACCCACACAGGGACAGTGGGGGGTGTGTGGAGGGCAGGGAATGCTCCAGAAGGAGTGGGAGGTGTGTGAGCCCCTCTATGAGATAAGCAGGGGGCTGGATGCGAGGTGAAATGTCAGCGTGTACATACACATCCTCCATGAGATGCTGCACGTCTTGGGCACTCTGGTCCAACACAGTTGATGCAGGCATGAGGCTGCCAGGCAAAAAGAGCAGCCTGCTGTGCTAGAGCCACTCCAAATCCAGTAGGAAACCAGGGCAGGACCTCCTCTCATCTGGCTTGTTAAGTTCTTGACAGTTCACACATCATGAGCTCCCTTCTTGAAATCACCCCAGGCGAGCCAGCCCTGCTTGCTGGCCCCACAGACATCAGGATTAAACAGTCCAGTGGAGATGCTTTTAGGCAGTGGAAAAATCAGAATTTTGTATGAGAAAATACTTCCCTGTCAACCCCCTGATGTCTGTATCCAGCAGTATTTCCACCACCAGAGCAGCCTCTCTGCAGGCCAGTCACCATTAGCAGCCCAAAGCCACGCTCCTCTTGATTTAAGGGTTTCTCTTCCTCATGGATCTTCATCACCAGGAACCAATGTATCATCACTCAGCTGCGCTGCCGGCGTCACTTCCCCATCAGGGCTGGAGCCTGTTAGTCCCCTTTTGATCCCGGGTGTTGCTACAAATATCTCCATTAAACACACATTAAAGCAACAGAGAATGGATCCAAAATCCAAAGAGCAGCAGGAGGTGATCAGCTTGTGTTCAAACCAAATCAGGTGCCCATCACATCTGGCACAAACAGGGCTGCACTGCTGGCTCCAGCAGCTCCTCCTAAAGCAGGCAGGGCCCAGGCAGAGCCGCATTGCTTTTCTTCCTCATGGTACAACCATGCAGACCACATCTCCAGAGCTGGCTGAAGGTTTAGGCGATGGATCTTGCCAGCTTTTCCAAGATATCCTGGACAAACCTCATTTGTGTAGCACCATCACAGCAGGAAGGTCTGAAGTGCGAGACTGCAACTCAAAGCGCAGGTGCCATAGGTGGGATGGGCACTCCATTTCTGCAAAGGTAGCTTGGACTTCTGGAAAATATGGATATTTCTTCCACTTGCTCTTTCAGGGATGGGAAAAATGATGCAGAGCAGAAAATAGCCACAGGTAAGAAAATGATCTGAGAGCTGGGAAGGTTGCATCAAGTCCCACTGTCCATGGTGTGTCTCCTGTTGGTCAGAGGTTGCAGCCTGGGCAGGGGGACAAGAAGGGGATTCTGGACACAAGGGAGGTTCAGTTCTGCTCCAGAGGGGGACAGAGGCAGTAATTTTGGTTGCTCACACATTTCTTCAGATACCTACAACATCTGCTCTGGAAACAGCCAGCCAGAGCATACAAGGCTTCTTCAATATCCAAATCTTTTGCAGGGTGTTCACATCAACACTTGGAGCTCAGGGAAGTTTCTATGAGAGCCAACAGCAAAGCAGAAGGGAGGGAAATTTGGAGGCAGAAGATCATTGGAGAGACCCCCCAAAGCCTTCACCTGTTGGCAGCTGAGCTCTGAGGTCAGGGCTCTTCCACAGGCCCCAGCCACAAGCCCAGGCTTTGCTACAAACAGTGAGGAGACACAGCACAGAGCAGCAAAGCACACATAAATGAGGAAACAGCTACTCACAGGTCCTTGTTAAAACCCTTAAAAATATCTCACATGAGATGAGTGAGAAGGACAAGACTGTAAGACCATGAGAGCTCCAGTGCAGAAGAGTCTTGACCCACAAGTGCCTACTTCAGAAGAGTAGCAGGAGCTGGGTCCTGATGGAGAAGAGCCTGGGATTTCATTTTAGAGAAGAGGAAAAGAATAGTTTGGAGAAACAGCAGAGCTCTGTGGGAAGCACTGAGACCTGTAGAGCCTGGTCCCAGGCTGGGCATGAGGAAGCAGAGTGCTGCTGTCACTGCACCCTGCACTCCACATTTATATTACATGAATATTTGACAAATTCTCTTATCCCTGGGAAAAAAAAAAATAAAGAAAAAGAAAATATTCTCTTTTCGACTACCAACTGTTTCAGTTTTCTTTTTCAGGCAAATAAATTGCAAGCACTTATGACTTTAGTTTTATGTTGTTGCTGGTTTTGGCAAAAATGGGACCATGAACTGACCAAAACTAGAAATGCTGCATACTTCTTATCTTTCCATGCCCAGGATGAACAAAACACACTAGGAAAACAAAAAAATATTAGCAGTGCTAAGGGTAAATATCCTTTTCATTTTAGTTTTTAAGACCTATTGAAAGCAGAGGTAAGGAAATCTGTTTGTTTAGGAAATATGATTTTTGAAATGACCATGATGTTCCTTTTAAGCTGCACTGAAATACAAGATAAAGACAGGGTACTGAGTGAAAGAGTGCTGATGGCGCTTTTATTGTGTGATTTGCCTTGTTTTTTTCTGAAGTACTTCTTTTTAGCCGATTACCATGTATTTACAGTTAGTGTAATTATATCTAATTACTTAATTAGCATGAATATGTGTAATTACTAACTTCAAATATGTAATTATGTCAGGGCAGCCTGTAATAAATGAGGTTGAAAAAAAACCCTCATTAGGACTCTACGAAAGGACGGCTGCTCCACCCGTGTGGAGAACGCATCCCAGTCCCCAGACTGCGCCAGTCCTGGAAAACACAGCCAGCTCCAGTCATAGTTGGCAAAAACCTCCCCCAAAATCAAAGAATTTGCCCCAGAAGTCCAGCTTCACAATGTTTGTTGGAACTGAGCATCCACTGCTGGGATGCAGGTGGGGATCTGCCCCCCAGATTAATTTTCTCCATCAGGGTTTGGATTTTTTTTCTCCAATTTGTGTCATTCTCCAGAAGACCTGTTTTGTTAGATGAGAAATACAAGGGAGCTGAACAACTCCAAAACTGTACTGTGGCATTTGAGTAAAGCTCAAGAGATCAGATCCAAGAACTAATCTGCATCTGAGGCATTGTGCTTAGAATTAATTACTACTTAATTACTGTTATTAAAGTAAAACAACCTTCCAAAATGTTTCTTCTGAAACATTACCAATATTTCACCACAGCTACTCGTAATTCTCGTAATTACAAAACTTTGAACTTTGGGAATTCAAATCCTGAACTTCAAGAGGGAGATTAGGTAAGGTAAGAAGCTGCAGTTAGTGCCAAGCCTGCCCAGAAGGACTAACAGCCACCTTCTGGCCACAGATAGGGGTAGACTGGATCACGTTCTGCATTACCAAAATCTCTGACCACAGGTTGATGTTATGTAGTCCTGAACTCTCATCCTCATCACTTACTCTGCCCACTGTGCTTGCCACAAGTCCCATTCTTTTCCTCTCATCCATTTATTTCCAGACACAGAGAGGTGCAAACTCATCACCACCTGTTGCTCCTCCTGCTGTTGTTTGCCAAGCAGATATGCACTTGGTTTCTCTTCCATGTACACAAGATTAGGAGAAAAAGGCAGTTTTAGCCTGTTCTACTGAAATCCCCTTGTGGCTGGACTGTCCATGTTGTCAAACTCTTTCCGTGACCCTCCAGGTGGGGCTGAGGACAGCTGGAACAAGGACAGGATGCAAACCCAGTGCTGCCCAGCACAGCACAGAGTTACAGCACAGAGATGGGGGAGCATCTTCTCAATCACTAAATGCTTCAGCATGAGAAAATAGGGTGGTGCTGGTGTCTTCCATGGCTCTTTGAGAATCCCTCATCCAGGAAGAGAAAGAGAATTCTGAGTCAAGCTTGTCCCACCTTCTGCACTAAATCAGGCAGTAGCAGAAAGAGAGTAAGAGAGTTTCAAAAATCCCAGAAAGCCAGAAGTGAGGGCTGACTCCTGTGCCCTTGGTCCCATCGACATGCGGACAGCACATTCCCAGTGAAGAACATGTCTCTGTCTCCTTGAGGACATATTAACAAGAAGATCCCATGGGACAGCACTGCACAGTGGGAGTGAGAGGCCTCCAGCTCCGCAGGCAGGGAGCTGCTCTCCATATTTCAGCTGCAATTCCATTATGCAGAGCTAAGTGGCTGGGAATAAACATCCGTCATCCCTGTGTGATAAGTGATGCTTGCTAGTATGGAGGGTGACAGAAATCTATATCGCATCAATGTACTATTAATACTGCATTAAGCATCCAGAGTTTGCTCCCCTCGTTGCAGCATGGCAGTGGGTATCGGCATGTCCTCGACCCAGGCAGCATCCAAGAGCACAGGGATGCTTGTAGGAGGAAGCAAGGAGAAAAAGCTTCACGGTGGAGAGGGAAAATGCTTGCTGAATATGTTGCTGTAGCAACAACTCAGTGCAAAGGAGAGATGCTGGGTGTCGCAGAACACCTTTCCTCGCAGCTGGGCAGCAGGTCTGGGGGAGGTGGTGGTAGGAGTTTGCATCTGTACAGGCTCAGCTGGGCATCGAGGCACTCCCCAGCCCTGAGGAGCTCTCTTTACAAGTGACAGCCAATGAAGAAGTGTTTGTGTCCAAGCTCTGCACAGGGGGAGACAAAAACGCTCCAGCATAACAACCACGGGGAGCACAGGAGCAACAAATATTCTCCAGCTCAGGCTTATGTTGAGTAGAGCACATCAGATCAAACAAACCCCTTACAGCAAAAGTTCCCCAAAGCATGGTTAATTTAAAAGGTGAATTATGAAACTTTCCAGCCTCAAGCAAAGCCACCAGTGAAGTCAGAAGTTTTGACCAAGTCCTGGGGACTAAAATACAAAACACACACAGATTCAACTCTGCCTGAGGAGTCAAGGACTGGGTTTTGTCCCATGAACAACAAAGAGATCTAAAAAAATTTGGGTTTTCAACCTGCAAGCACCCAGCTGTGGTTTGCCTCTTATTACCCCTCCAAAAGGGAGTACCAGTGTGGGGGGTTTGGTTTCAGCCCCACTGCCTTGCAGTCCTGAAAAACTTAGAACATTCCCTCCCGTGGCACCTTTCACAGGAGAAGTGCCTCCAGATGCCACCCCAAGCATCTCTGTGAACTCTTCAGATCCTACTCAAACAAACCCCATGAAACTCTGAGGTCAAATCTTGCTGTGGGTGACTTCCCCTGCAGCCCACCCAGCTCTGACAAGTCCCACAGGGCAAAGGCTCAGAGCAAAACTCAATCCTTTGAGGTTTAAGCTCTGCTACTGCACTGCTTCAACAGCACCCACGTCTTGCAATGGACTGCATACAGATTAAAGAGATTTGAGACAGCACAGGAGGGAGAGGAAAAAAAAGTAAAGCGGGGGAGCCCTCCCTCCCAAGCCATCAGAGTTTGTAAATCACTTTGAGATGAGGTGCTATAAGAAATGTAAAATATATAATTAACAGCACAGAAAAACCATGCTACATTCAGCTTCTCCACTCCTGCCTAATCACCGCCCTCCTCCTCCCCTCTCTACAAACAGACCAAATTTAGCACATTGAAATGAAAATCAAGGGGAAAGCCAGGCATGTTCTTTGGGTACATCCCATTGCTCTGTCAAGTGAAGGATGGTGACCAGAGCTTGGGCACAAACCAGCAGGACCCATGAGAGTGCACAGTGGGGGCTGCCCAAGGGATTCACCACCATGGGGGCAGCAGCTGCAGCTCCCCTTCCCCTGATGGAGGAATGGAGGCCAGGAGCAGTGTGCTCCTGCTGAACACTCAATGCCACACGGGTTCCCCCAGGTTGGGAGATTTTCCCCATTCCCAGGGGCTGAGTTCTGTCTCCTGCACCCCTGAGGCAGCAGCAGCCAAAGGAAGAGCAGAGCTGACTTCAGCACAGCACTCCCTGCTTCTGGCCGGGCCACAGAGACAGCCCGAGTTGAGGAGTTCTCACCTTTTGTCTTGCAAGACTTTCATTTTTCCAGCTCTACCTGGAACCAAGACACACCAAAAGGATGTGCAACAGCAAGAGAGGAATGTTAGCCAAACCTCCTGCATTGCTCAGCTTGCATCTCAGAGCTGGTAAGAGGCCTGGGAGAGCTCAGCTAATGCCTGTGAGCCGCACACTGGGGAGGGCTGCATCCCACCTCTCGCGTGGGAAGTGGTGCAGGACTCCCAGAAAAGCATCCTTTTACACAGCACTTTTATGCTCAAAATTTAGGAACACAAAGTGGAGAGGACCACTTGATCACCTCCTGCTAGTCTAATGAGCCCAGTTCACAACCCAAATTCATACAGGAAGGATGCAAAAGCTTTACAGAAGCCCATAAAAACAAGACATCCAGCATCTAAAATTCCTGGAGACAAAGATAGCTCCAGGCATCTGCCACACCTATACCCATGTATCCTGAGCTTCTCCCTGGCCCTTGGGGGAGCCAAAGAGGCAGCCCCATGACTGGGAAACTGCTGGAGGAGGAAGGGGAGGCAGGTCCTTTCCCCAGCCAAGCAGGGGTCACATCCATCCCCATGCTCCCAGGGGGCTCTTGCTCACGCCTGGGACCTCATGCTTGGAGCTGATGAGGAAGAGCCCGGCTTGGAATGGCACTTTCAGGCAGGGGGGGAAGGTGACGGGTGGGTGGCGGAGGGAGGGTGAAGGGAGGTGAAGGTGAGAGTGGAAAGTCTTTTCTGGAAGCATCTACATGTATGTTGTGATTTCTGAGACCTGAGATTCACTTTGGTTTCTGGACCATACCAAGACCCACTCTCCTCAAAAACCTCCTTCTCTTCTTCCTCATCCTCTTAACCTCTTCCTCCTCGCCCTCCTTCCCCCATCCCCCCAGCCCACCCCTCGATCCTGGCAGGGGCTCCAGCCGGGTCGGGCACTCACACGTGTCTGGCTTGTGGCAGTTGTGACCTTGCCGGAAGTACTGGGGGTTCTCGATGACAGGGATGCGGGTCATGCCGATCACCACCGTGTCCGGGCCGGCATCCAGGGACGAGGGTGTTGTGATGCCGTGGTTGATGTGGTGGAGAGGACTGGCTGAATCCTCCTCTCCGCTGATCACTGCCACGGGACCTGCAAACAGCACACACATCCGTCAGGGACAACAGAGGAACGGGGACCAGCGAGGCCTGTTGATCACATGAATATGGATTTCTGTAGGTTGGCAATGGATCACCACCAGCCCCTGGACAGGATGCCTGTCCTAGCATTCCTGCCATTTATCCCATCCCTGGGCTTGGTTTCTCTGGGCAGCTCACAGGGCATGGAAGACACCTCAAGTTTTCCTTCCTGGCTTTGAGGTATCAGACTGACAATCCTGAAGGATTCAGCAGCTACAGGTGACATCACACCAGAGGAGAGTCATGCACAAAGTCCTCTCCTAGGGCTGTCACAAGAGAGCAGTTGCTGCAGTGCCTGCATGCTCTGGTAACACAAGCTTGGCAGAAATCATAACCAAGCTTAGACTAAAGTAACATCACCCCCAAAGAGTTATTTCACCTCAGATCCATATTTGTGACATTTCTGTTGCCCAAGATGTGCTCCCCATCTTTTCCCCCCTCCTCCAGTTTCCCCTGGGCACACTCACTGGGCCTTTAGGTCAGGCTGGTGCCTACAGGGACCCACAATGTACTGGAGCAATCCTGCTCAGCTCATGCTGACTCCCCACACCACCACCACCACCACCACCACAAATGGCAGCACCTTCCCCTTACCCTCTTGACCCCCAAAAGTTCACAGAACCATTAGGCAGGACAAAAATGAAGCAAAGTAGTCGGGGAAGATGGGAGCAACAGAAGGCTCCTACCCCATATGTTTTGGTTTGGTTTTAGACCCTCTAATACCTGTTGCAGCCATTCTTGCTGCATTAGTGTTGGACAAGGTAGGGACCACAGTGAAATCTTCAATGAGACCTTTTTAATATATTAAAATGGGATGAAAATCCACACTCAACTAGTGACACTCTTTTTGTCCTTTTTGGATATTACCAGGGACTACCAGAAGCTCAAGCAAAAAGGAGCAGAGATGCTGCACTTAGGTTTTGAATCTATTAAGAGAAGCCAGTCTTTTACCTACATTGCATAAAAAATACTCATCCCCCATCAGTAATCTACTTCTAATTGCACAATTACTTTATTATATAGCACTAGCAACAAAGAAGGGAGTCTTCAAGCCATTTTACTCTCCAGAGCTACTGGGAGGACGAGGCAAACACCGGCTCCATGCAGCCATTCTGCCTGCATTAATCTCGTCTAAAGGCTGCTCATTTTTGGAGCTTCAAGTATTGTTTGTTCTTCCAAGTGGGATATAATAAAGTTATTGTGTAATTAGCAGAGTCTTGGCAGCTGTGACAGGTGTTTTAGTCACGATGGAAAAATGTCTCTCCCTTTATTCTGAATTCCTTCTGGCAGGTTCTGGCTTTTTTAATGTTACTTCCCAGGCCTGTGTGACTTTGCAGCTTGTGAGGTACAAAGGCAAAATTCAGTTCTTGATGCAAGATGCCTCTGTTGGGACTATACACAGTGTATTTCTCCAAACACAAAAAGCAAATGGGCAATTTTGGTTTGAATGACTTTTGTTCTTTTGCAACATCAATTCTTTGCAGGCAAACCACGAGGACTGGGGTTTTCACGGTGTGCACGTTCCTTCAGCCACACCCTGCATCACCAGCCAGCCCAGCTGCGGTGGGAAGGGGAGAACTCTGCATTTCAAGGTGAAGTTAAAAAAAAATAAAATAAAATTATTAAGTGGTATAGTCTGGTGTAAATAATCTCAGAGAAGACCATAAAGATCTCCCTTGCAGTAGAGCAGTGTGAGAGGCTATTGAGGGCTTATTGATCTTTAAGGTCCCTTCCAACCCAAACCATTCTGTGTTTCTCTGTGAAGAAAGTTTTAGTTGCCCTCTATTCTGAGAGCAGAAATCACCTTAGTGACAAGGAGCAAAGAGGATGTCACCAACCATGGTACCTACATTGGGCTGACACAGACCCTCCTGAGGTTGTGCTTCTCAGGGACTCACAAAGCCCTGACAGCATTTGACCTTTGCTGTTCTTGCCTGCACAGCACCTCCTCATTTTTAGAGAGGATCATGGCAGTGTCCCTCAAGCACAGGCAGGTTCAAAGGACATGGCTACATCTAACAGTAGGGCACAGTGTGCCCTATTTCTGCAAAAGGGGGAAACCCCAACAACTGCCAAGGCAGTGGCACCGCAGGGATAGCACAACACATAAAGTATATTCTACCCTCCCAGTAATCCAGGGACAGTTTACTCCCTCCAACTGCACTTCCAGGTCTTGAAAAAAACCAAATCATATTCTCAAGAGTCCTAAGGAACACACACAGTGGATGCACTGCACTGTCCTTCCAGCTTTCCAAAACATTTCTTATGATTGATGGCACTGATCTGACATGGCCTAGAACATACAATTCATCCCAATATACTCCATAGGATATAATTTCATTAAAGGCAATTTTCAGCTCCAAGTTTCTTCTATTAGTTTGGGGAGTTTGTTGGGTGTGGTGGGGAAGTATAAATCTGGACAACATTAATTCCTACAGCTGCACTCATGGTTCTTTATCATTTTAATTCTCCCATTCCTATCCCTTCTAGCCAATCATCGCTGAGATCCAGTTCCCTCTAAGCCCATGGCCACCCTGTTGTCACTCCGAGACTCAGCCGAGTGCTGGACTTACTGTGCAAGCCCGAGACAAACTTTTAAATCATTGTGGATATCAAACAGCCACCGATTACTTTTATAGGTGTGACTATTGCTCTGACTGAAAATACACTCTGCCATTAGCAATTCCTGGAAATAAAGCAGCTACCTAGACTTCAAATTTTTAAATCTATCTTGGCAATAGCATATATTTTTTTGCTTTTAAGTAGGAGAAGAAGTTGAGTTTTCTGATGCATAATGCTGATGAATGGCTTTATTTGGAAGAATTCTCACTGGTTTCACCAGTGCATTATCCAGGTAAGGTTAAAGTAAAAAAAATGAAGGGGAAAAAAGGGAGTACAGATTTTAGAGATTTAAGTTTACCTTCCATTTGACAGGGAATGGGGCAGAGAGAGATAGAAAAGAAGACCATTTTGTACAGTAAAAATGTATAATAACGGACAAAGGATAGCTTGGGATAATTCCTAACATACCATCCTGTGATTTTAAAACATATAAAATATTTTGGAGGTTTTCAGAACAGTGATGCAGTAGCTGTTTCTGTGAATAACTCAGCCTCTGCTAAGGACAAACTCACTGTGGATATTAACTACAAAAAGGGGTTATTTGTCAAAACTTTAAGAAGTCTGTGTCCATTCTGAGCATTGAACCTGTTACCTCTATACTCTGAAAGGCTCTCCCATGGCTCTCTTCCTTCCAAGCAGTGCTCTCACCAGCCAGCAGCACCCACACTGTCTGCAAGGACAGAGCTGAGCTTTTTCCCACACTAACCCGTACAGTTTTCCTGACAAGGAAGCAATGGCGGCAGCAGTGATTTTCCCTGTGGGGAAAGGCTGGGGAGATATTAAGGCTGCCCTGAGTGAAGAAGCAGCCAGCCCCTGCTCCAGCCCAGCACTACAACCACTGCCACACCAGTGGCAGAGCCAGCCACAACGACCAGAAAATCAGGATCAAATCTCTCGGATGTTCACCAAAGAGCAGTGAGGCAGCTTGAAAATGTTACTTTTGGAAACGTCACAAGCAGCAATTCTGTTCTCTCTTCCCTCCCACATCTCTTCTACAGCCAACTCCTCTTTCCCGAGAAAGACACCTCACTCAAACACCACCATCCCCAGCCTCATCTCCACCCTCTGTTCTCCCCCAGCCTCCCAGTCAGGCTACATTCCCGCCAGCCCAGCAATGTTCCAACTCTTCTTACTTTGCATCCGCCCTGATATTATCGTCTCTGCAAACACTCCTCCAGATTCCCCCAAAATCTCTGCTTTTCAGAAACTCTCATTCTCTGTTCAGCGCTGTTCCTGCTGACTAAACTAGAGTTTGGCTTGGTGTTTGCCTTCACCTCTCTGTTTATCTGGAAGCTCTGTGAGCAAGACATAGCTTTCAGCCCATGTCTGAGAATTGCCTGGTTCATTCACAGTGTTATACAGACAACGTGTTATTCTAGAAAAATAAAGCAAATAATAATAGTAATAAATAGCTTAGGGACCCCTGTTTGCACAATCATATCATAGTAGGAAATTATTTATCAAGGCTAAGAGCTATACTTTATGATAAAACAGGCTCAGGAATATGGGCTACTGTATAAATAACCACAGATTAGGGAAGATAATGGTCACTTCTACACACATCCATAACAGAATGAATGCCCCAAGGCAAACAGGTGAAGAAACAACAAAAACTCCAGCTTGGCATCACAGTAACCTCTGCAAAGCAATGAAAGCAATTGAAGGTGAAGAAAACATGACCTCTAAGGGAAAACTGGAAGAATTATGCTTTGTGTTGAGAGAAGAAGACTGAAGGGACACGTGATAACAGCCTTCAAATATGTAAAGGGTTGCAGCAATGAGAAATATAATAGCTGTTCTCAACGTCCACTGGGGATAAAATAAGAAATAATAGGTTTAAATTGCACTGAGGGAGATTAGAATTTGAATGTTCTCCCTGATGCCTCACGGTACGGCTGGTTGAGCACTGGAACAGATAACCCAGGGATGCTGCAGGGGTTCAGCCACTGCCTGGCTGGGAAGGGAAAGGTTAAAGAAACTTCTTTCAAGGGCAGTTTAGCTACAGGGAGTGATGCTGCTCAGAGCCCTCACAGGCTGCAGCACTTTATACCTGGAACCAAAGCCCTCAGCATCTTCCCTTTCTGATGCTTCCAAAGAAGCTCGAAGTAGGGATTTCTCCTGTGCTGCAGACCAGGTTTGGGCAGCATCAGAGGCACTGTGGGGGTAGCACTGGATCAGGATGGGGACATGGTCTCTCCAGCACCGTTTCAGAAAGGACAACTCCCTGCACATGCCAGGCCAGGTGCTCAGGACAGAAGCTGACTTTGCTGAGGTGGAGAAGAATGAAGTGAGTGTTCAGGGTTGCAGGGCAATCCCCTCTCACCACCCACACCTCTGGGAGCTGTCATGCAGAATGTCATTTTTTTGATCAAAAATGATCACCGCAAGAGCTAATTGTGCCATCCCCATTTTCCTTTGTAATATAAAAGAGCCATATAATTACCCTACTTAATTAGGAACTGTATATGACCCATAACTAGAAAAAAAAAAAAGCTCTCCTAATAAAGTGGGTCACCATGCATTGTATAGCAAGCACTGAAGCAGACCTCATTAAATTCCAATATATAGTATATAAAATCCCTTCCTCCTCTGACTCCAAACCCCTGTTGACACTTCCATATTTCCCCAATCATAATCTTAAATTCTGTTCTTCAAAAGGTCACATCACCAACTGGCAAGTAGATTACTCCAAGGCCACCTCTCGTTCAACCCAGCTTTGCTACTCAGAGTTATACACACGTACATAAACAAGGTTAAAAATAACCTCAAACTTCAGTTTATCAGGAAAACAAACAAGTTTTAAAAAAAACCTCTAAAAAATTACCAACCTTTTGTTGTAGCTGAAATCAACCCACACCCCAGGGCTGATATCTGCACCAGCAATGAGGGGAACTGAAACTCATAAAACAGTAAGTGAAAGCACAATAAATACAATTAAAAATCCAGCCATGCTCAGAGCAAGATTGCATTTACTGTCTCATAAAGAGAGCCTCATCCTTTCAGGCAAACAAAAGGAAATCAATTTCTTAATTTTTATTGGCAGATGTGGGCACGGGGCCAAGGCAGCCCTTGGTGCCTACACGGGGCCCGTTTGGAGCCAGTCTGCCATGGGCTCCAGAGTCTTCTCTGCCCTCCTACAGCGGGAAGCAGCCACTTCTCCTCCCCAGAGTCACCAATCCCAACCACAGCATGGTCCATCATGCGGCACCTCTTCCCCTAAGCCACATCAGACCCCTCACTTGGATAATACAAGGGGTTTATCCAGAGCTCCTGCACAAATCCAGCACCTTCTTTGTTGCTACCACCTCAACTGTGTCCAAGCAGCATTTTCCACATCCATACAGGTCAATTCCACCTCCATGTCCCAAATTTACCCCAAGTTATCATGCCAATGGATCTGGAGGGTGTTGTTGCAGAGGCTGGCTCATACAGCACAGCCCCTGCTTGAACCCCACCGTGGCTGCAGAGCCTCCAAAGGTGCCAAGTCCTTCTCTGCCACAGCCCAGGGGGCACAGAGTCTTCCATCAGCCTTTTGGGGAAAGAGCACACATAAAAAAATTGTATCCTTGAGCTTTGCAGGCAGATGAAGACATCAATGACATAAATCTGAACCCTTAAAGGGATATACTCCAAATCCTCCGTTTCTAGACCCTCCAGTAAAAAAAGCAGGAGCAAACAGCCAAGCAGGAATCTCTTTTCCCCTCTCCTCAAGAACATGATGGGTTTGAGATCCTGATGATCTCGAGGAGATGAAGATCCTTCTGAACTTTGGGGTAAAAGGAAGGGACAGGCCTAGGATGTCTGCACTCTCCACTGCTTGGGTTAGACACGTGTCTCTTCCCCCACTTGCACTTTCCAGCCCCTTATATGCTGCAGATGCATTATCATATAAAAAAAGCTGTCAGATCCGTTGCCAGTGGGCGATCTCTACACAGGCAGTCCTCAAAGCACTTTCTTTACCGAGGCAACACTGCCAAAATACTGCCATTTACAGAAGCCCCTTTCCATCTTTACACATTGACATTTCCTTCTCTGATTTTTTTCAGGTGCTGCAGCAGGGAGGAGGCAGCTCCTGCTGCAAAAGGGGATGCATTAGGGTAGAGGGGCTGCAGCAGCCTTGTACATCCCCCCATAGCCCTTCCCAGCCTCCAGCCACCCTGGCAGTCCCATTTGGGACACCTCCATTTGGTGTAGAGGATGTCTAAACCTCTCTCACTCCTCCCATGTCCTTCCCTTCCCCACTCTTTCTCAGGTTTATTTATTGAGCTTAGACACCAATCCTATAAGCACTCACACTCAGGAATGGAAACATTAAGATCAAATCATATAAAATATAAAGTCAATGTATATGACAGCACAAATGCATAAATCCAGCAGAACAAGAAACAGAAAGCGCTTACAGTAAAAATGGTAATACAATCTAATAATTAAAAATGGGGGGATCTGACAAGCCAGAACCATGCATTACAGCAAAGCCAGCCAGCTCTCACAGGAAGGTAAAGCAAGAAATTTTTACATCTAGGCCTAAACTCCAGCCCATTCTTACCAAACATCTTCAACTCACAAAGTTCTGGCCAGCAAATTAACTGCAAACAGGCCACAGGATAACAAGGAGACTATTTTAGATCCTGCAATGCAAGGATTTGCCGACGCCTGAGGGATTGACAAGCCAATACCTACTCCCATGTAATAACATATGGGTACTGGGAAGTTGGTTCATTTGCCAAGAGAAAAAGGTTTTCACTGCTGAGATCAGGTGAAACAACTAGTAAACAGTGCAGGCAACAGGAGAGGAAGAAAAGTCTGTTTTATTCAATTGTCACTGCAGGGAGGGAGATAGTGTTTAGTCTGGCAAAGCTGGCGCTGGCATTCAGACCATATCCAGTCACCTTCCACCATTCCTCCCACCTATATTCTCCCATTTGCTGGTAACAAGCTGATTTTTCCACTGCTGGGCATGCATGTTCCGGCAGGTTGTGAGGAGGAGCCAGCTGCAAACCAAACATCCATTCTTGCAGGAAAACCTCCTGTGATGGCATCTTGGCGTGGCAGAGCCAGCAGCAGCAGAGAAACTCACACCTGTATAAGGCAGGAGGAGGGAGCAGGGACACCCAGGAATGCAGCATCTGTGTGTGGCCAACCTCCCTGCACGGCACTGCTGCCCCAGCCCGAAAGTCAAGGTCCAGGAAGGGCTGGGGAGGCAGGATGTGTGGCTGTTGGGTACTGTATGCTCCATGATACATCAAAACAAATCCCTGTTCCCTTATCTTCAATGCACAAGGCCATCATTTCCATCCCTCTGTACGTGGTCAGCTCCATTTGAAGACAAAACCTAATTTTCTGCACCCAGGTCTCCATCATCCCACTGCATCAAGGCCCCCAGCTCCAGAGCTGAGCAACATCCTGCCTGCCCCAAGTCACCTGCCTATTGCCATTCACCTTTTTCCCCCCATTCTTTCTCCTGACTAGATTTGCCTCTGGGTGTTTTTTCCTAGCAAAGTCACCAAGCTGTTACCTCAGGGGCACCTTGAACTCCAGAGTAGAGCAGGCTTTACAAGGCAGGAGCCAGGCAGTGGCTGGGCAACAGCCTCACCAGCATCTATTAATCTCTTGGCTCACTCATCCCTATCACAGACACACCGTAAAAATGATATAAGCATTTCATTCGAACGGCGCTGCAGAGAGATTGGGAAGAGCATGGGGCCAATTGATTTCCAGTATGTCTGCTCTTTACCTCCAGGTATAAATACAACAGCAAAATCAATCGGAATAACATCATATCAGCTTTCTAATCTCTTCTGTTCGTGAGACACGCTTTATATACTGCAGCATTTCCTACAGCTTCTCCACAGGAGGCTCCAGCACCTCCACACCCCTCAGGTGCAGCCAGTTCTTCGCTCCTGGCCCCTCCTGTGACAGCGCCAGGAGCTGCAGATCCAAGGCACAGCTCTCCCCCTGCTCCACGAGGGAGGTGCCGAGAAGTCTCCAGGAGCAAAGCGCCTCGGCTGCGTAAGAGCAGCGCTCACCGGCGCCTGCTGAGCCCGGGGCCACGTTAGCACTCGTGCAAAGGGAGATGCTTGTCCGCTCACACCCCGTCGTGGTGGATGGCGGCTCACCCAGGCATGCCCAGAGCTGCTGAGGGGGACAGTCCCACTGACAGAGGGACATGAGAAAGGCAGCAGTGGTATCTGCTTTCCTCACACCCTCAGGAGCCCATGGTTGGATTTACCACACATGGCCCTGGTGGCATCTCACCTTCTCATGAGCATCCAGAGTGACACCACACAAAACCCAAGCCTGGAGCAGGGCTGCCTGCTCAGCACTGAGCAGACACATTTTCTTTCTGCATTTCCAATTTATCATCAGCCTAAGGCTTTTGATCCTCCCTCCTGGCCTCCAGCCACTGCAAAGGGAGACAGTAACAAACTGATAAACACACCCCCCAAGCCTTTGCTGGGGTGAAAATGCAAATGCGCCATGAGAATGAGGAAAGGGCCACCTGACCAGGCGTCAAGGGGTCATCTTAAGAAAACTGCAGCACCAAGGTGATGCTTTGCCCCACCCCAAACCAGACCTTGACTGAATGGGGGCCAGATGGAAAGGAAAGCAGAAGTGCTTTAATCATAGAAACACTGAATGGTTTGGGTTGGAAGGGATCTTAAAGATCATCTACTTCCGACCTCCTGCCACAGACAGGGGTACATTCCACTAGACCAGGCTGCTAAGGGGCCATCCATCCCAGCCTTCAACACTTCCAGGGATGGGGATAAGCTACACCTTCACCTATTCTGCAATTCAGGTGGCAAAGCACATGCACATGGCGTGCATTAAGGCTGTGGCAATTACATCACTTTCACCACAGTGGCCAGCATTGGGTGAATGCTTTGGGATGTTTTATCTAACCTGCTCAATGTGGAGCTCCCTTAGCACAAGAGGGCCCCCAGCGATATCTGGTGTGGGGTCCACTGGCAGCTCCACCACCAGCATGTCCAGCCTGGTGCTGGATCACCTACCTGAGCCAAGAGTGTGATACTACGGCAGCCTGAGCCTGTGCTAGGAAATGCTCCAAACAGTGAGAACCACCGAAGGTCTGAAAGTCAACAGCTGAGACCACTACTGCCCTCCTGCCTGAGGCTTTGCCTGACCTTTGCAGAGACTGGTACCCAATGCTGCTTAATAAACACCATCCATGGAGCAAAAGCCCTGCCAGCAGCAGCTCTGCAGCAAAGCCAGAGCAGCAGAATATGCTTCCCACCAGCCAGGACCATTGCAGGCTGAGGACGAGAGTTAGGAATGTTTCTCATTAGCTCTGAGTCCACCAGCTGCCTCCATCCCCCTCCCACCATTTCCCTTCCCATGCCTTGGCCACTGCAAGATCAGTCTTGGGTCATCTTGATCTACTTGGAAAGCTCAGCCGCCATGAGAGCAAACTGCTTGTCCTCTGGCTCCAATCTCTTACTGAAATTAGTGCCAATGGAAGTGTCACTATCAATTTCATAATGTTATTGGATAAACGTAAAACTGGGCCAAGTCCCATATTCCTGACAGGCCATCAAAGAGTTGGGGATTATGGGTAAGGAGACAGGCAGCTCTGGCAGGAAATGCAAAGGCTCCAGATCAATTAGCCTGACAAGGCTATCTTGCAGCCACATCACCTCATGCTGACACCAGCGCCTTCTCCCCGGAGCCCAGCTGCCCCTGCACCAAGGTTTATTTTCTCCACTGGTAACCAGAGTCCTTCCAAGCCTAGGAAACTGCACATCCCCTCTCCAAATATCCAATTTATGAGACTCCCAAGACACCAAGGGATTTTGCAGTTCGAAAAAGACATTAATTTTCAGGCCTCCTTATTTTGGTTTAATATTCTGTCAAGCTAAAAAAAAATTTAAAAACCAGCCATTAAACAAAAAAGTGCCTTACTCTGCATTGCTCAGAGGTTTCAAATGGAAGGAGCGATCAAAATGTAAAGTACCTGGCACAACACATGTTTTGTCTTTGCTGTGTGTTTTTCTTCTTGGTTTTCTTTCAAGATCCTGCTTGGACCATGAAACTAAACTGGTCAGTACCATCTGGTTCTCATGCAGTAATTAATAGTGCTTGTAATTTTTTTTTTTTTTAAATAGTCTTCAGTTGTAGCTTTTTTGGTAAACTTTTGACCTTTTTGTTTTGAAATGGAATTTTTATGAAAACATCAAGCAGCCATCAAGGCTGCAGATGCCAATGGGTTCACTTCCAGCAGACACCTCATGTGTCCAGCCTCTGCCAGCAAGCAAGCGGCTGCACTTACTCAGGGTGCAAATTTGTAGACCCAAATTTAAAATCAGACTTGTGATGTTTGCTTTCAGGCCAAAAGATAAATCCTTACATGGTCAAAAAATAATAAAAAATCCTTGCACTCACAGTTTGTCTCAGTTCATGCATGAGGGCAATGAAAATTTAAAACTTACACTTCTCAAAAAGTAAATGCACTTTTTTCCCTCCATAGCCCTCCTTGAGATGATCTCCAGCAATGATATCAGTCCCTCAGATTTATTCTATCCCAAGATAAATAGTGTGTTGCTTACAGAATCAAAATGTATTTAACTTGTATAATGGTTTAAATCCCAAATCTGCTCCCGTAATATTATGAGATTCTTCTGGAATATGAAGTCCATGTCAGAAATACCCGTGAACAAATAAACAAATCCTTTTTCCTTCAAGCTGAGCAACTGGGAGAGGAAGCAAGGCTGGGATTTGGGTAGCCCTGGTGCTCCCTAGCCCATGATGCTCACATCAATAACAGTGTTGGATGTGTTAAGCTTTGCTGCAAGGCCCAGAATCAGCAAGAAATGAGTTTTGGGGGTTTTTACAAAAACCTCTGCAGACTTAAAGAGTAGAGGGAAGCTCTTGACATTCTCCAGGCAGAACTGGTTGGAAAGGAACCGAAACTTTTCAGCTCAACTAATACCAACTGCTGCATCAATACACTGGCATTTTCCAGGATGCCATGCCTTTCTCCAAAATGTATAGTCCTTGGTCATAAAGGTGATGGTTTTGTTTAAAAGTCACAGAAGTGGTCCTTAGAGAAAGGCTCTGAAATTGCAGCTTTCTGGGGGCTGACAGCTCATTCGTAAAGTGTTGCAGTTTCGGGGTTTCCACTGGCCTTGCTGGAACCCTCATTAGTTTTGAGAGAGATCCTGTGAACAGGGAGATAAAACAAGTGGGGAACAAGAGGTTGGGAGATGTGGAGAAGGATATAAAAGAGCTCCCCACTCAGAGAACTTGCTGCATTGTCGATCCACCAGTCCAAACAACCCCTCTAATAAATTGGAGTGATTCATTGAAATGGCTTCCTCTGTCCCCACACTGACAGTTAATCTGTAATTCAGATAGATCTGTCAGAAGGCAAGAGTCCTGCATGCAAAATAATTAATTCCTCCAAGGTCTGGGGAAATTTCCCTTTCTAAAGAGCACAGCACACTCCCCTCCTCGCCAGTGAGCTCCGGGCATGGACATGGCTCCCGTTGGAGGTCAGCAAGGAACATTACATGCATTTCAATACAGATGCTCACAAATGCATCACCTGTCACCTCATCACTGGGCTGGCAGTCCCAGGGTGGGACTTGTTCCACAGACCTTGCCAGGAGCTTGCCCTGTGCCTCCCTGCTCCCCCAGTGCCCAGCCAAAATCTGGCCTCTTGCTCCACATCAGCCCAACACTAATGCTTTTCAAGAAGCATTTTTCAGCATCAAGAGTCTAAATAATCAATTAAAACAAGCAGAAAATGCAGCATCTACTAATTGTGGTTGAGAAACAGGCAGCTAGTGGCCAATGTGAGTGTGGAGGCTGGGGCAGAGCACATCTCATCTGCCAGTTCTCCCAAGAGGAGTCACTCCCAGATCCACCTCTGTCCTCTACAACATCAGGAGATAACCAGGACAGTGGCCTCTGGCTGGAAGACACCAGTGAAACAGAGCAGCTTCAGAAAAGAAACAAAGGGTGGGAGTCAACCACATGGACGTGCTGCAGTGGGTGGTTGGGGAACGGGGACAAGTCACATGAAGCCCCATGTGAGATCAGCAGCACCTGAACATGGTGCCAGCCCTGAAGGCAGGGCAATCAAAATAAACATCTTCCTCTAGGTAGGACAGAGGTACGAAGAAGGGGGAAAATGTTAAAAAGGACTCAAGAGGATGCAAGAGACTGGGCATCACAACATTCATCATGGGCATGGCTGGCACAATGGCCTTGCAATATTAAGGGACATTAAGGAAAGATCTTCAGATTCAGATCTTTCTGATTCTGCTGATTCTTGCAGCCTCAATCACCAGCTTTTAAGGCATGAGTGCATAAAAAGCACCACCAGCCAAATCCCTGTCTCTCTACACATATTTCATATCCTTCTCCCAAGCTATTTCATCAGCATCCCAAAGGCAGGTGGGAGGGAAGCTGCCTCACATTAGCCTGTGAGCCACGAGGGCAGAAAAAGATGGGGCGTTTGGCATCTACCTCCGTGACTAAGCGTTGTCTCCTTGCTCCACACTCCGTGCCCCCAAAACACATCCCTTGCTCGACAGCTTTGTAGCTCACGAAAAGTGACACAACAACACATCCACACTGGGAAGCCAGACCTGAAGACATGTGGAGGTCGAGTGACTTCTCCATCTGCACCACCAAGGGAGCAGAAAGAAGTGGGATGAACAGCATCCTCACCCACAGCATGGTATAAGGGCAGGGAAGAAAGAATTGTGATCTCGCACAAGGCTAGTGGCTTTCTAATTGGGGGTAACACATGTCTGCTGAGCATCAGGCCAAGGGTCCCTTGTACAAAGCCCACTTCAGGCTCCCAGAGCATCCTGCATCAGACCCTGCCAAACCCACTCCCAAATCCAACTGCTTGGAGGCACCCATGGGGCTGGTAACAGCCCACAGACCACGGCTTGAGTGTGCAGACAGCACAAACAGGCAGCTGGAAGGCAGCACAAGGCAGGGAAAGCTGTGGTGGTGGGGGCTGCTGGACCTCAACCAAGTCCCTTTCTAGAAGCAGCTATCAAGTCTCTGCAGAAGTAGTGGAATGGAGCCACTTTTCATCCTACCTCTCAAGGAAATCATCACTGCTGTTACGCAGACACAATTATGTCTCCAGAGCCTTTTAACTGCAGCTCTTTAGAGATGAGTGGGTTGATAGAAATCTATTCACAGGACTGACATCGCTTGGCTGGGTAAGGACACTGCCACTGAGTCAGTGGCTGGGGAGGGATCAAAAAATAAGACTGGTGAAGGGGGAAGTCCTAGGCAATGCCAAGGCAGCATCTCCTGGGGGAGCTACCTCTAGTCCCTTGACCACAAAAGCCAGGCCAATTTCTGGTTTTATTCTTCTAGAACTTTCCTTCAAAGAAAAACAAATAATATTGGAAAGCTGCCTCCTTTCCTTTGGTTCTGTGCTCCCCCTCTGGCAGGGGTCACCACCCGGAGATGGGTGGCTGCCACATGCGTGTCACAGGCAGCAGGACAATGCAGAGCAACATAAGGCTGTCTCTTCATCAGCACCCCCACTCTCCAGGTAGCCATAAACAGTGCCAGGATTTGAGCACATGGCAAATGAGAGCACAGGAACACAGCTTGGCCATCAGTCTCTTGGTCACCTTGCCAAATCCATGTCCAGAGCAGAGGGATGCAGGAAGCTCTTGCTGTGGGACCCTTGAACTGCATTGCAGAGCCCTCTCTGAGCCTGGCAGAGCAGCCGGGGGCTGCTTTATCATATCCGCCATCTGTTTGTTTGCTTTGCCATCCTCTGCTCCTCCTGGCTACACTCACAGACTCCTACCTGTTCTCCAAAAGCTTTGCCGGGTCTCAGTAAACAAACCACAGGCAGGCACAAAAATAGGGAGGGGAAAGGCAGGGAAGGGGGGAAGAGGGAAGAGAATCAAAATTTAATTAAAGACACTTTTGCTTCAGGGCCTCAGAAAATTTACAAATTCATAAATCACTTAGTAAATGCCCTGAGCGGTTGCTGTGCCAGGCTGCCTACCAGTCCCACCAGGAGGGTCATAAAGCACGAGCACAGAGCTCAGCAGCTCCCTCCTTCCACCTCCACCCCATAACATCAGGCAACCTTGAGCAGCCTGTCAAGCCTGTGACAAGTGTTTCTGCAACCAGGAGCCATCAATCTGCAGCCCCATTAGCGGCAGTGCAGGGAGCTGCTCGTTTCACCTGCAGCTGTGGTACAATGAGAGTTTGGGGAAGGGTGGGATGTGGGGGGACAAAAGCCATGGCAAGATGGGACCAGAAGACCCCCAGGATATTTTGTTGGAAACACAGAGTTCTTCAAAAGCACATTTTCTAATGTAAATGGCCAAAGAACCAGCATAAACCAAGAGGTGGCTCCAGAGGGACTTCTGCTGGCTACTGCCTACCTGACAGCATTACAGAGAAAACACAACTTCTGGAAATTCCCAAATTAATCCACCCAGTCTTTTCTCCCACAGCTGAGATGAATCTTCACCTAGGGATGCACGTATGCTGTCCAGCCCCAACGTATTTCTCACAAGGACTACAAAGATAGCAAGCATCTTCTGCCAAACAGAGGCAAGAGCGAGCTGCTTCCCCGCTTTCCTCGTTCAGCACGCGGCTCAGAACAGACTGAACGTCCAGCACACGGGGGTGTTGCACGGCTGTGCTATATTTAACAAAGCTCTCGGTACAGTCTCTGGTAGTGTGATGAACAAACACATCTTTGCCAGTAGCCTATCAGAGGAAGGCTTGGAAAGAGAAAATCGGGAGTATTTTTCACCCTTTACTCAGAAATTTGAAGGTGGAAGTAGGGTATGTTCTCAGTAGCATGGTCAAGTCTCAGCCTGCCCTGATAATAAGCAGGCGATAGGTAAAATGGTAACAAAACCTTGCTGGCTTTCCTTTAAGATGGGCATCAGTGGGTGAGAATGGAGAGCTTCTTGTACAGGAAGAGACTGGGACATAACAAATTCATTTGCTGAGCAATATGATTGTCTAAATTGCAACCAGAAAAATAACAAAGAGGTTAAGAGAAGCTTTCAGAATCACTCAACCTACTGCAGGCTACACTTTGAACTGTATCAGCTATTGACCCATCTAGTAACAGTTATTTTCAAAGAGACTGAGTCAAGTGGGATAGAACAGTGTTGGTTATACCAGGAATGTGGGACAGATAAAGGGTCATTCTGCCAGAAAGGAGAAGACAGAACTGCTTTGAAGGAACATCACCCACACCAGACTTTGCCATTTCTAAAGACAAGCTGAACACCCAAGTCTTTCTAGGAAACTGCAAAAGAATCTCTCGTGTCACCATTTAAGCAACTACAGAGCTTTTGCCTCAGGTTATGAGTAGAAGAACAAGAGCTGAAAACTGAGGCAGGAGTATCTAATGGGAAAACACTGGGAGCCAGCCAGCTCTCCAGACCTCCCCAGCCAAATTCTCCAAATCATGGTTTGAAACACTCAGGACAAATATAGAATATTTGGGAAAAAAAAACAACACCCTACAAAGGAAAGGTGTCAACAGTCCTCTCTGAGGTTTTGCTTTGCATTTCTAGATCATCTGCTCAAGGATGAAGCCCTGTTAGGCAGAGGAGCAAGCACAACAGATGCCATGGCATCCCATGAGTACCTGAGCACTGGAGGGACACAGACACTGGGGTGGTTCACCCACAGCTCAGCTCCCTTTGTCCTGCTGGAACAGGAACTCACAGGAGCACAACCAGAGGCAGGTCTGAGTCAGGCTGTTTTCATAAATTGATTTTCCTGATTTTATTAAGCTCTTTCTTTCACAGCTGCTCTCCAAGTGGAAGATGCAATGCTTGGAAAGCTGCAGAGACTAGCAGTCAAGCCTTCACAAGGAAAAGCAGCAGCTCATCATGCAAATGACTGCTCTGGCAGGAGCACCAGTGAAAGGGACAAGAGTTCAGAGCAGGATCAGGCCAATATAACTGGTGTGTGTCTCCCATTCTGCAGGAGCATCCTGATAATACCCATTTCTATAAATTGGTTGTGCACCCATCTGCCTACATGGTTATTTACAGTATCAAAGTATGTATCCTTTTATTTATCTAAGCAGTCTCTCACTTCCGCTATTTCTCTTTCTACAAAACTATAATATTTATCTCTATTTTAAGACAATAGCACTACTTTTTTCCCCACAAAATTCCCAAAGTAGGGCAGTTCCCAGGGGACAGAGCTCCCTCCTCCCATGTCCTCACTGCAGTTCAAGGCAGTGGGATGGGGTTGGGGATGGGACACATGCCCATGGGGCGGCAGTGGCCGTAGGAAGGTGGGCAGGCAGGAGGACTCATCCCTGCGTGCGTGAGGATGTGTGCGACAGCAGGCAGGGTTCAGGCTCAGAAGTGTGGAATGTGCTGCCACAGGGTATTTCTTTTTCGGTGTAAGCTGGGATGGCAGCTGACCCAGCTTTCTCCTTCTACCTGCCTAGTCCAATCTCTCTCTCTTTCCACGGCATTCTGCGCACACGGGAGTGCACAAACCTGGCAATGCTCTGTTCTCGCTCGCACTCAGATAACTTTGCTGGGGATGACCATGCCTGGCACCTCTCAAGGTTGAGCCCCTGTTTTTCCCTACAGGCAAGCTCACACCTCATATCATCACACCTTATATCACCATTCCTCCAGTGGGTAGCAAGGACAGATCCTTCAGGAGTCAGCAGCAAAGACCAACCCCCTCACCAGCATGAGAAATGAGTATATTCCGAACCCACAGACAAAGGAGGTGGTGCTCAGCTCGGCATCCCCCCTCTTCTTTACTTGTGGCAATACCTTCTGCTTTATACTTCTCTTTTTTCCCCTTGAAGAGTGAAAAATGCAAATAGGAGCTTATAAATTATCAATTCTTGATTGATTTTGCTGAGAAAAGCACATAAAACAATCACACAACAGAGAAGGAGAATAATTTAGCATTTCAAGTGGGGAACGGTGATGTTGCTGAGACAGCTCTATGCTGGCAGAGCACTCTCAAGCCACCCAGCAGGATCTCCCCACACCAGCCTCTTCCTCCTGTCCTTTGAAAATATGCAAGCAAAGCCACAACCTTGTCTAGCAGATGCCTCAAAACAGAGAAATCTGTATTTCCATTAGCAGGACAAAGCCCTTCCAAGAGAGTTACCTGAGAGTTACACATGCATGAATGCAGCTCCACACACACAGGCTTTCACCAAGAAGATCCCGTGGTTTGACAGTCCAGGATGGAGCCACAGCCTGCAAAATTACTGCCAGCAGAGCAAGATTTATGCATGATAGACTGCAATTTCAGACCCAAAAGCTGTATGCTGTTAGGCAGAGCTATTAAGAGCAAGTCCCTTGAATCAGTCTGCATCAACAACTTGTTGCTGCAGAGGGTCCATGCAATTGTCCTCCTGTTCCTGTTTAGTTGCATACTAGCTGATATTTGGAGCCCTTTTCCACCTGTGAAGTCTTAAAAAAAATGTTCTCTCAAGTGTTGGTTGCTCCAGAGTTTCTCCAACATCTCATGAAAACTTTCTTCCCTGAGTCTGTGTGGGAAGTTGGAATCCTTCCCCAAAACTGGGTGATAGCAGCACCCCACTGTCTGCCAAAAGGCTGCACGGGTCATGCTTCAGCTGTTTCATCCAGATTACAGCTGACACCATATCATGTTCCTCAGCCACACATCCAGCATTTAGCTTCTGCTTATGGAATTAGGACAATATTGTGGCTCAAATGCTTTCCAGGGCACCTTATGAAACCACACAGGGGTTACCTGCAAGTCAGAGGTCTGAAAGAGCAAAACCAAGCACCCCACTCCACACCCCTCCAAAAGCTGGTGTCTGGGGACTGAGACTCTCCAGTGCCAGTGTCTCTACCAGCTCAAACGTAACCAAAAGTCAGCTTTGCCGGGAAGCAATGATTTAATGGAGATGAAGAAGAGGAGGCAAACACAGCCACCAAAGGCTTTGCTCTCTGTCATAACTCAAGGAGCCTTAGAAGCACTCAAGGTTTCTGTTGCACCTTCTGCTCTTAAACCATCGTCTTTCTTGAGTCCCTCTCAAGTGTCACCAACACCTGGAGCAGTGCAGAACACTGGCCAAAACCTGGTGACAGGGCTTAGGCCAACATGCACCACCCAAAGGTCTTACCTGTGTCCTAAGCCATGCTGCTACTGCAACACTGCTGCTGGGGTTTGGTGCATTTGGGGTTTTTTTTGATACATTCATTTCTTCCCATCCCTTCTGTTCCCTGTTGGCCACAGAAGCCAAGTGCTAAATAGACAAGTCCAGTAGTTCATTTCAAATCATCTGGGGTCTTTGCAAGAGTTTTGTTTTAAAGAGCATTTCCACACTGTCTAAACCTGACTGACTTCTCTTCTTGCCTTTTACACAGAGTGATTTCATTTTTGATCACATGGGGGGAAATATATACATATATATTATTTAGAAATAAATAAAGAAGATGCTGAAAGAGGTGATGGCTTGTGGATGGGAAATTATATCCTTTCACAGCTGCAGTAATGATCTGATTAGGATCCAATCCCTGTACATCCTTCATGTGCTAAGTCATCTCTACAGAGGTGAAGTCGCCTGAGGGCGAGGGATGGAGGGAGGCGGGTGTGCAGAGGGAGGCTCTGATACAACGTGGTACCACAAGAATTGTGCATTCACCCTCTGGTCACCTTACAAAATGAGAAATTTCCTTCGGCACTGCAGCACCTTTTCTGCAGATTTTGGCAGCAACATCTTTTAGAACTACAGTTTCATTGCTCAACAATCATTTATGTGCATATCTGGATCCTCTGCATGAGCTAGAAATCCATCCATCCTTTTTGGTGTGTTCTTTCCCTTCCCTCCCAGACTTACAAGTCTGCCGTTCAGGTCTCTCTTGCTCTGTTTTCCAAGCTGTGTAGGAAACCAAAAAAGTGTGCCAGCACTGCTCCACCAAGCCTTATTCCAGCTGCTTCTGGCTAGATTTTCAGGATATAGTAAGGATATCCATTTTTTCCCTTTTTCCCCCTTTTCAGAAGTTAATTTCCTCTGATCCAAATGACACTCATCACCCAGACAAACCAGTGGGGATCTCCCCACCATTAGCTGCCCTCCTGCAGCCTCCATGCTTGCTGTGATTTAGGAGAGCCTGAAACCCTGTTAAGCTCCTCCTGCAGCACTGCCTGACCACGAGTGCCAAGTGTGGAACGAGCCATGGGACAAGGTCCAAAGGTGACCCCTGAGCTACTCTGGCTGTTGCTGCTGCTGGGATGCACAAACCCTTCACCACCACAAAAATAAATTCTGGGGTTTTTTTTCCGCTTTCCTCTTACTTTCATATTAACTTTTTTGTGGCCAAGGAAATACAGCCCTAAAGACAATACAAGGACAGAGAAAGTAGAGCAAAGGAGATGAAAGATTTCAATTTACTCTCCCCCATTCCTTGTAGGAATTGAAGATCATCTGGCAGTAAAGCTTTAATAGTAGACATTAAAAGGCAAATAAAGGGAATTTTTTTACAATGAACAGTGTGACAAGCATACAAAAGTCATACATGCAGGACATTGCCTGTTGACACCCAAAAGGAGATTCCTGCAGACACAAGGACAATCACTGTCCAGGCTGTGATAGCACATCCAGTACCCTCAAAACTGGGGAGCTTTTTGGGGGCTGTAGATGTCCTTTACTTCATCTCCCAGTGGATGACAATGGAGACAGAGAAGCTTGAATTCAGGCCAATTCCAGCACCACTTGCATTTACTCGGACATGGAACTTCCCATGCCAGAAACCTCAGCCAGGCACAGCTCCCATGCTACCAAGGATGCAGACTATCAGGACAACTCCATCCCCTTCTCAGCCCATCCCAGCACAGCAGGAATATCATCACATGAGCTCAGAAACAGCCAAAATGGACCATTAACCTGTTCCTGCAATTCAGGAACCGGGACATTGGACCAAAGGGAACCCCAGGCTGGGTTGCAGATTTCTGCAAGCTCAGAGAGCAGAGCACAGCTGTAATTTGTCATATGCCACCTAGAACACAGCTCACACAGCCAAAACGAATATTTTTTAGAGGCAGTGACATAGAATAAAACAATCTCAGGCTCAAGAGACTTCAAGGCCAAAGATTATCGGCTGCACCACAATAATCTTGGAGGACTGTGCTTAAAGCATCTCTTATATGAGAATAGATTCTGTGTGTGCAGTCTCCTTCAGCAGAGTTGTTTGGCTCCAACAGATCTAAAGACAGATTCAAACATCATGACTGTGGCATTACACCAGGGAGCACAGGGCAGCATGAGGCAGCAAAGGCTGCAGACTAGGAACAACCTCAGCCCCAAAAAAACTCCAAGACTTGTTTTTGTTTTCCATCAACACAGAAATAAATCATTCCCTGTCCCTCTATCCACACACCATCTTTCTTATTTTCCTGCACTTGCTGGTTCAAACTCAGCCAAATTCATTAGTTTAGGTCACGTTTATGGATGACACATGCTGTACAGCCATGAAACAAAAAGCAAGCTTGGCTCTTGGGTGCAAAATATTCTTCCTGTGTCCATTGCAGCTGAGGTCACAAGAACAACAAATTCACTAGAACTTAGCTGGTGCATACCACAGCTTTGTTTCCAACCACAAAACATTCCTCAAAAACAATGTTCAAGAAAGTGCTGTTGTTCTTTAAGTGTTATGTTTCCCAGGAATAAATGTTGGGTTATTGAGTGTAGGGAAGATGGGGAAAAGCTTTTGTTCCTGTTTAGGGATTCATTTGGCTGCATTTCTTTCCTCATCATAAGTTAGGTTTTCACTTATATTTTATTAAAGCATCTAGAGGCCTTTGGGAGTAGATGCCCAGGAATAGAAAAAAATTACAAAGAAATTAAAAATCCCCAGCAGGATCAGGATTGCTGCCTTCTGCATGAGGATTGTGTTCAAACTTGAGTCAAGGCTCAGCCTGATCACCCCTCTCCTTCCAACCCCATCATCTCCCCCTGCACTAGCAAAAATCCACAAATTTTGTCCTCACTAACCCACCAACCCTCTCCTCTGAGCTGGTAGGTCCTGCCATCCCCAGCCTCTCTCTGCCCCATGCAGAGATGGCACAAACCCTGATGGCCACCACAGCACCTCGTGCTCTTGCTTACATCAAGAGCTGCTCATGAGTTCAGATCCTCCTTTTAATGAAGAGATGAGGAAAAAACCCTCCTCTCCTGCTGAACACAGCTGAGCACAGCTCCCTCCTCCTGCCCCCTCTGCAAATTATCGGGATATTGTCACTAATTATCAGGCTCAACAAGTGAAATTGTGCAATTTGCTACAGACACGCTGGAGAACCGATGAGAAAAGTGGGGCTCGGAGGAGAGGGGAGCGTGGAGGAGCCCTTGGGGCAGGGAGCCATGGGCCAGCCCACGGGGGACGGCTCCTGGCACGGGAAGGGGTCCTGCTGGCAGCAGCATTGTGTTTGTATTTTAGAGTGTTTGCTTTTTTTCCCCTGCTTGATGTTTACCTCAAGCATTGCACTCTGAGGGCTTATAAAGAGGATTAAGTGGTAAGGAGGTCTCGCAGAGTTAGGAGGAATTAATCAAGCAGTAATCAGAAAGGAAATTAATCTGAAGAGTTAATTAATCAGCCGAGGCAGGGAGACTGCAGCCAGTTGTCCCTATCACACCTTCCAGGTTGCTGTTTCGTGCAGCAGCACGGCAGCAGGGAAGGGAGAAGGCAGTCCAGGGCTGGGGGGATGCCCAGCCTCCCCCTCCACACCATGGAAGGAGAAAGCAGAAGCCCAACGAGGCCAGGAGGTTTCCATATCCACATCCCACCGTGCAGGGACCTCAGTGAGGACATCTCCACCCGTGTGACATGTGGTGAGCAATTATCATCTCCCCTCCCATCCCCAACCAACTGAAAATTTTCCAAAGGCTGCAGCATCCATTTCAGAGAATCTTCCAGGCTCCAAAGAGGCCAGAACCTCTTTCCTTTGGAAAAGAGACCTAGACATGCAGCCCATAAGTTTTCGAGTGCTTAATTGTTTCTATATGCCCCATGTATTCCTTCCAGCATCCTAAATAGTCCTTTTAGTTTTTCATTGTTCAACTCTTCTAAATATGCACCACTGGGGATTGCTTCCCTTCACTCTGGTCTAGCTGCATTTTATATATTTAGTTTTTCTTAATCTTTCTCACAATACATTCCCTGCAGAACCTTAATCATTTTAGTTGCTCTTCTCTGAATTCCTTCCAAAAGGCGTCAGGCAGAGTGTTTTGCAAATTTGTTCTTGTCCCTTCCGGGCTGCATTTTGACTAATGCCTGTTTGCCTTGTGATGAGACATACCCCACGCAGGCTGCCTGATCAGGGATGCTCAACCTTCATCACCGCCCGAAGCACTTGGGGGAAGAAAACTCCCCAACTCACAGGGGCTGCAACCCCATGCATCTCTGAACTTACAAAACCTAGGCCAGTTAGCAAAGACATCTGAAATCTCATTATTATTATTATTATTAATATAATTATATTCTTTGCATGCACTGAGTAGACATTTTAATTGACTGGATGTGGATAGGAGCTTCTATTGTGTGTTTTATGGACTGCAAGCAAAGATTCATCCCTAAGTGCTGCCTACACCTGTCTGCAGGAGGCACAGCCGGTTCAGAGCTGAGCCAAGGGATTTTCCAGCAGCCCCAAAACAGCTCCTTCAAAGTCCCTTCTTCAGAGGGCAGCAGGGCCCATCCCTCCATGTGGTCACCCCATGAACATTAAGATTCAGGATGTGACAGAATCCTTGCAATAGACCATCAGCATTAAACATTATATTAGATAACCTTCTTCCACCTAAACTGAGTCAAAATAAAAGGCAAAAAGCTGCATTTTACAGGAAAAGACCTGTGGGACTGAGAGGTGAGGAAGCACAGGTGGGAACTGGGGCATGCAGAGGTGAGGAATGCCTGGAGAGAACCCAGCTGCACTAAGGGTGCTGGGTGGGGGATAACTGTCCATTCTCAAACAGTGATCTCCATCAGCAGAAGGCCCCAAAAAGTGGCTAAAGCAGCCTCAGCAGAAACCACATCCATTCCACAGCTTCATTAGCCACTTCAGCCATTAAAGGATCCATTCCTGTCATTCCATTCTCTTCATACCAGTTTTACTTCCCAGGCAGACTGGGAAGGGCTACCTGCTCTCCTTGAGCAATTGTCACCCTCACAAAGAAAGCTCCCACATCACCCATGGCTCTCCCTCCCCCTAAACCACAAATTTGTCTCTTTTTCTTTTTGATATATAATGACTATTTGCACACATCCTCCAGAATGAAAAGTGACCTCAAAAAATAAAGGTGAAAAGGAAAAAAAACCCACTGCTTTTGCCTAAAATAAAGCTAAGTGCCACAGAGTTTGGAGGGAATGGTGAGGTGCCCTGACACAAACACGTTTCTGGTTATCTTGACCCAGAGAAGCAGCTTCCCACAGATAATTTTGTACAGGGGAAATCCTGCTCTTTTCTCACCTCTCCCACACTGCCCGTCTGTAAACAGCTGGACCCATTTTATTATAACTCACTTCTACTGTGACTGCTGATTATAAAAAATTGATTTTAATAATTTATAGCCTGCCCAGCACCACAGCACTCTGGCCACCAACAGGTATTCAAAATGCTGGTTCTGATCTGGAAATCTCTCCATTCCAAGCCAGAGGCTCAGATACCTCAGTAATCAATGAGTCTCGGTGTGGTACCCCAAGAGCTGAGAGAAAAAGAGATGCTGCTGCTCTTCTTCATGCTAATAATGGCACAAAGACAGCACATTAGCAAACAGCAGCTTCTTCCTTTCAAATCCCCTGCCCTCCCGGCTCCAACAGAGACTAAGGAATGGAGATCTAATCCCTGAGAGGGGTGTCACTCTGTATTGACTTTTAGGGGTGCAATGCTTTTTATTTTGGCTTTTCAGGGGGCAGTTTAAAGGAGAAGGCATTATCTCCTTATCCAGCATCTAAACCCACGGCAGGGAGGACCCCACAGCATCACCTGCAACACATCCCTGTGTCCCAGAGAGCTGGAGATGTATGGGCAAAACAGAATAAACAGAAAGAATAAACACCCTGCACATACACACAAATATGTAAGCTCAGATATAAATATGCTCAGATAAATGCACACCCTCTCAGATGATGCTATCAAATGCATTACTCCCCCAAATCCCTGCAGAGCAGTAGACCATCTCCAAGGTCATATTAGCATGGAAGTAAAGTAATTCCATTACCCAAGCTCCTTTTCCCTCTTCTAGTTTTGTGTTGATGTTTGCTCTCTTAATTTTAAACACCAGTCGTATATCTTATGGCCCGGCCTGGGACCGCTTTCTCAAGTGGTAGTAAACACAGGGCTTAATTCACTCATTCTCCAGGAAAAAAAAAAAAAAAAAGGAAATTTTCCTGCATGATATACCCACATTCACTGGTGAGATGATCAACGCAGAGTGAGCTGAAAGCTGCCGTAACTAACTCAGGCTCAGGGAACAACCAGAGCACACAGGGTGGTATCAGAAAATCCGGACATGCTGCTCTTGTCAGGAGAAAAACATCCAAGGGTCTGTAGCTCAGCTGCCAACAATGTGCCGTGAGAGCCTCCCAGAGCAGGGATGCAGTTCAGTGCTTGCACCAAAGGGTGTTGGCTAATTCCCAGGGTGAGGAAAATTCTCCAGTCAGAAAGCTGGACCGAGTGCCCAACAGGAGGGGGAAAACAGGGTAGGAGGGGGGAGCAGCCAGCAAGAAAAGTTCCAAAGAGAGAGAAAGGATGGAGGACAGGGCAGGCAGGAGCCAGCACAGCCACTGTGCCCCAGTAGTTCCACACAAGCCCTCTGCCAGCTTTCTCCAGGGAGCATGTCCTTCGCAGCAGAGAAATGTTTAGAGAGTTGGGGTCACAGCACACAAAACCTCTTGGAAACCTGGCTCCACTTCTTCAGTCCACACCCTAAATTCCCCCTTGCTGGACACCATCCTCCTCTCCACGCCAAAGCCTTTCCTAACCCATCTACAAACCTTCCTGAGGTTCAGGCCATTGCTCTTTGTCTATTCACCTTCTGAAAACATCTCTAATCTCTCATTTTTCCCTTTTATCGCCTGCGGAAGGCTGTGATGATGTAACCTCCTTCACACCTCATCTCTTCTAGCTGACACCATAACAAAGAAGTTTAATAATAACAATCCCCAACAAAGAGAGCGGTGAAAGAGCACGGGAAGCACTTTTCACCAGCACACACCAGAGATCTGCCAGGAACACGCACCTCCAAAGACACTCAGACTTCTTCCAAAACTTTGGTGTTGCACTTTGTGGCAAGCTTGTGCTGACTGAAGGCCATGCAGGAGGTCAGCACTCACACCTGCCCTTCAAAGGAGATGCTCAGGACAGCATTTCAGGATGTTTTTGCCCTCAGCATGCTCCATCTTTGGGTCTGCCAGTCTTTGCTGTGTGATGGATGGTCCTGAGGCTCATTCTGCTACCAGAGGTGAGAGAGACACAGCTCCAAATGCTTCTGCATTCACCTAATGAGGAACCTGCCCCTCCTCGATGGCTGTAGAGGCAATCTGCAGTGATTCATCTCATTAAGCCACTGCAAAAGCAGCTCCAACATCAAACTGATGAACTGTCCAAGGCAGACTTTTTAGTAGAGGATAAATAAAAATCCAGCCATGGTATTTTAACAGTCTACAAGGCATCATTTCTACCTGGATGACCCCTTAGCCCCTCACATGCTCTGGATGGCTTGTTGGTCTGCTGGTCACAGCAGGGAGCCCATCTCAGTCCCTGAGCCCATCTCAGTCCTGCTCTTCTCATTGAGACCATGCAAATTTACCCACTGAGTTTCTGTGAGTAAAGCCCTTTTTCTCCACTGAAACACTTTATTATGTACCATCCCTTGCTCCCATCATGCACACCCCAGCACTTGTTAGACATTAAACCCAGGATTGACGAAGGATGTTAGAGGAATTTCAGTCAGATTTGTCTATTAATTCCCTTTGCTACTTTTTAAACTCCTATGCTTAGAAAAATGCTGGCACATATGTACTTCTCAACAGGTGGCCAGTAATGAAATTATCTGCCAGCTGCTTTCTCAGTAAAGCTCAGCTAATCTAGTAAGAGGAGCACCCCTCAAAATAAAAAAAAAAA
>VZTX01020341.1:0-60968 GCA_013400915.1 Pardalotus punctatus
GGGAGGTCTCAGAGCTGCTGTCACAGCTGATGGAGGCTGGAGCACGGGTGCATCCTCAGGTCCTCCCTCCTCCAGAAGTGCACACACAGCATCTCCCCACCTCCCAGCCCACATTTCCCGTGTCTGAGGCAGAAGGAAAGGCAGAGCCACAGCAAAAGCCTGATCTGTGCATTTGTGATACATCCCAGAAACAGGGATAAACAACCTCAAACAGATGAGAACTTAGTTTCTTTATCCTCTAGGAGCCAATATTTACTAGAAACATTTCCCTCAGCCTACAGCTTCTAGGAAATTACAGCCTGGTATCCTGAAGGTTTTATTTGGTACCACAATGTGTTTGAACCCCTGCTCTTCAACAGCTGCAGCACAGAGCCTGCAGTGCTTCTGTTCCCTCAAAACACACGCAGGAGTGTGCACTTTCCAGGCTATCAGTGTATAAGTTTAAACTCAAATCTTCAAACTGTAATAATTCAGGAAGGTACTGAGATGGTTTTGTTGGATCTGATCTGACTGTGATGAAGACATGAGGTTAATAACTGGGTTTCCACACAGTTCCCCCTGCTCTGCACTAGAACAAGTTTGTGTATTTGGCATTTGTTCTATCCCTTCTTAATCAAGACAGTCATATATACCTTCTCAATAATTTAAACTGACAGAACAGTGCTGGACTGTGTCTTTATCAAGACAACATCTTTCAGTAGAAAGTTTCAAGGACTGCAGCCTGCACATCCGTGGGTAACGCATCTCCCATAGCTACTGTCTTACTAGACCAATAAAAGAAATTAAAATTCAACCACCAACCTTCCATCTCCCACACCACTAACCAAAACGGGAAACACTTGCTGCTCCCTCCTCTCTCCAGCCTCCTCCTGCCTTCCCCATTCACACCCCAAAAAAAGCCAGAAGCACCGCTTTCCCTCCTCCTCCACTGATAAAGACATACCAGCATGCTTAGGAAAGCATTAGCGCAAATTCCAGCCATGATTATTTATCCTTACAGATCCTGCCCAGTGGCAAATATCCCTCCAGCCGCTCCAGGGTTCTGAAGCGCCATCTAGAAAAGTTGGCCCTTACCATCAGCTATTAACAGCTTCATAAAGCCCCTCCACACCTTTATCTCCCCCTTCAATGCCTGTGCACTGTGCGAGAAGAGGGAGGAGTCAAGTGCCGAGTTCAAAACTTAAGGGTCTCCACTAAGAATGGAGGATGTTAGGGGATCCCGAATTTCAAAAGCCTGATGGTTTTGAAAACCTCAAATTTTGTTTTTGTAAAAAAAGAAATTTAAAGGTAAAGCCTGATCCAGGGAGAACATATACATTTTTGCCACTGGTTGCAAACCAGGATTCATCCTCAAGGCACAGTTTCAGACAGCACGTTGCTTCCCTGCCTGCCTCCAGGAAGGTTTCTAAAGGCATGTATCAAAGCAGAGCAGCACAGCAACCAGGAATTTGAGCTAATGTACCTTTTGCAAAATGAGAGCTTACACAGCTTTCTGCAAGCTGTCTAATAGCAAGTAAATAAATGCCAGGTTTTGCCTCAATGAAATAACAAAATAAGGTATTAAAAAAGAGAGGCACCTGGCAGGCATTCAAAGGCCCACTAGCACATCCTAGTAAAATACTCAATCAACAGAATTTAATAGCACCTCTCCTCTTTTAGCCAAAAAGCAGAACCTCATTCCTTTCTGGCAGATTAGCACAAAGCCTGCCTATAAGGCTAGCCCCAAAACCCCCATCTGAAACCCTGGCAAAGCTCTGGCAGGAGCAAACCCAAATCCGACGTCCTTTGCTGAAGCATCCCAGAGCCCAACACGGATTTCAGCCTCTCCGCTGGGATGCACTTAAGAGGAAGTGACTTTTTTTGGTGCAACCTGATCACAGAGAGTTCAGCAGAACTTAAATCAATGCCTTTACCTATACATATCAAAAGGTAAGAAAGTGCCTTGCTTTAGCCTTACAACTTCAGCTTTAATATGCCAGAGTGGAATATGTGTGCTTTGCTGATGAGGGGTTTTGGCCCATGCTGACATCCCATTAACTCCAATATCATGTTAACAGACAGTAGCAGACAAGAAGCATTACTTGAAATCTTTAAGCAGAGAGAATAGGCCCAAATCACTCCTAAATACACCAGCAGCATAATAAATTTGGATAGAAAAGAAACACAGTGAAGACAATATGTTTTTTGTTGTTAAGAACTAAATAACAATATTAAAAAAAGGAAAAAAATATCTAAAATCCAGCTGCCCTGCAGCAGGAGGGTGGAACGGGATTTCTGCAGACACTCAGAAGTAAAAGGCTGTATCTAATTCCAATTTCTATCACAATTCCTTAGATCAAGGGAGATTGAGAACTAACAGGATATAGAAGAATTAATACTCCTTAAATATAATTAAAGCATAAACCAAAATAGAATAAAAACAGAGATAAAGAAAATTAAATAATGGTTAAAACAGCTAAGAAAACTATTACTGGAAAATTCAACAATATTTCCTCTCTTTGTCCCACACAAGGGGACAGACCTGGGCAGGATACTCAGCAAAAGCACTCAGCAGACCAAAAGGCATGAAGTCTCATTATCAGACACTGCAACCAATTTAATTCCAGGCTGAGAAACTTGTCAAGAAGGCAGAAGCTCTTTAAATCTGTAAAGACTTTCCTCTTTATATACAAGCATATATGCATAAAACTTGTATTTGTTATCCTGGCTGGTGTTAAGAATAAATTAATAAGCCTAACTTTAAATTTATAGTGAAAAATCAAAGGAAAAAAAAAATTTAAGAGCCTAAATGATAGTGAAATCAAGAAGATGAAGCAGTTGGTCTATAAAAACAAATCATGCTGAACTACCTTCAATGCCTTATTTTTCCCTGATTGAATTACAAAATTAGTCAATGAAGACTGTAATATATTTGATAATGTCTCAGAGAAAAACTTCCTTGAAAAATTAATTCAAACTGGCTTGGATATGAGCACTTTCATACTAATATAACAGTAAATTTGATTTACATGGCTCTTCCCAGCTAGTGCCAGTCTGGGTGGCACAACTATGGCAGAGCTTTAAGCCAGTCCACATGGCAATTTGTGTCTATTTAAGGGATCAGCTGGAACCATCAGAATTTCTGAAGCCACTACTGATATGGAGGCTTGATGACTGAGCAGAGCTGGCTCCTTCTCACCCACAGGGGCAATGCCTTCCTTAGCCAGCAAACACGGGCAGAAGTAAGAAAACCAAGATGTAAACTTCAAAAAAAATTAAATTTAGCACTTCAGGAAGAGCCAGCTGCAACAGCCCCAGGGATGAACAACCAGGGGGATGGGATGTAAAAGCAGGTAATGAATTAACTTAAATAAACAGACTGAGCAGTTCTCTGGCAGCAGCCTGCCCATGGGTCCAGCCCCAGAGCACCTTTGGTGAGCATCACAGAGACCCTGCACAACACCTTTCCTCCTGAGAGGTCTCAGCAGCCACTTCCCCAGCACTGCAGCCCACCAGGAAAGGAGTGTCTGTGTCTGCCCTGCCTTGCTGTGCCAGAGTTCCTCACCAGCTACTTAGGACTGCTGCAGCATCCCACTGCTGTGTGCACATGAATGGGCATGGGAATTTACCCAAAGCACAAATGAAAAAAGGAGAAATTGATTATGAAATAAGTAAAAATAAATATTGATCCTAGACCATTGCTATCTAAAATTATAAGGCTTTTTTTTTTTTTCATATCACTACTACAACCACTTTGGATAAAGACATGCTTTGCTTTTTGCATAGACCATGCACCTGCTGACTGGGGGAAACTTGGCTCTGTTTTGCTCCTCCCAAAGCAGTGGCCCCATGGAAGCACGGCAGCCCCCAGGTCAGACTCAGGAGCATCCCTGGATGCCGGGAGAGGGTGCCAAGAGGCACCTGAGCAAGAGGTGAGCAGATCTGGCCAGCAGCTCCTGCACTGCTGTGCAGCCCAGGAGAAGGAGAGGCAGAAATCGGATGAGGATCTCCAGGTCTGATTCCCATCTCTCCTCTGCATGGTGAAAAACGTGGCTCAGCCCCAGGGCAGCAGTGCCTTTACCTGCTTCCCCGAGTGCCTGCTCCACTCAGTGCAATGATTATTAAGCCTTGTCAGCAGATATGAAACCAATGGACACAGCTCCACGAGCGAGCGCTTCGGAAGCCACTGCGACATCCCTGCTCACAGGTTTTCATTATCCATCTGGAAAATTGGGGGTGTCACAAGAGTTTTTAGAGCAGCAGGATCAAATCGTCTTGTCAGCAACAAAAAGGCCAGTTCTCCCCTACCCCAACCCCAGCAGCTGTCTCAGCACCACAGGCTCCCACAGGAATGGCCAGTGTTTCACCAGGACAGGGATGAGCCCCTCGGGCACTGCCCGTCCTAGAGCTGCTGCAGCACCGACACTGCAGCCCCTGCTGTGTGAATCGTACTATGAAGAAAAAACAGGCTGGAGGAAAACAATGTTTTTCCTCTCACACTAATTCACAGCCTCTTGTCTGACTCTTGACTGTATTAGGCTGGGAAGAGCTTGCAGTTTGCTGAGGAGGATGAAGCATGAGCCAGGATGAAGAAAAGATGGAGATGCAGGTTCCCATAGGTTGCTCAGGTGGAAGGAGAAGCAAGCCAATGAGTTTTTAATCCAAAATCCAAGCAGACATATCCCTTTTCTTTGCTGTAATTGTATGATTTTTCACCCTCTGATTTTTGAAGCTGTGCACTGCTTTGGCTTGAGTGACACTAAAGGCAGATGTAGCAAAACCACCTGCCCAGAGACTGTGTCTCTCAATGGACATATGATCCAACATGGTTTTTTTCCCATTTTTGGTAGGGAAAGACCCTTGTTGGTCACAAAGTGAGGTCTTCCAGCAAGATCAGAGGGCAGCCAGCAGAGCCACAAAACCTCCTCAACACCAAGGTGCATGAGATGCTGGGCTGCAGTGTAAGGATCCTCATGTGAACAGTCCCTTCCAGAAGAGGCTGGTAACTCCTGCAGATGCAGGGCCAAAGCAGTGAAGAAAAGCTTTTCTGGAGCCACCAGATTCCAAGCCAGGTCCAGGGTAACTGAGCATCCCCTCTATTCTACTCCATTATCCAAGGCTGTGGCATAAACTGAAGATCACTGTCCCAAATAGAAACTGGATTATAATAACCCTGCTCCTCAGACACAAAAGATGAGACTCTGTCGTGGTTTGACCCTGGCCAAATGCCAGGGACCTACGACGTTTGCTTTCTATGCCCTTTCCTGCTGCATTTTTGCAGAGGAGAGGACTCAAACTAACACAAACACACTAAACTCATGAGTTGAGATGAGGCAGTGATGGGGAGGGGACGCACGAAAACATGAGCAAACAGGTGAGGGACTTAAGTTGCNTCCTGTGCACAAAATACTACCCAGCTGCTTTTGTGTACAGGCATTATCTTCTGGTCCATTGATTTTTAATAGCTTAGTTGTAGATTGAAATTAGATGCCTGAGCATCCCACTTCCATCAACTGATGCCAAACACTGGTGCTGCTGGTGGAGGTTTTTGGAACTGTCCTGGGAACAGACAGACTCCACGCCACAAGAAAGAGAATTTGGAGATGGAACAAGTCCATTAGATCATCAGATGCTCCAGTGCTCTCTACAATTTGTTTCCCCAGTGTTTTGCCAGTCAAAGCTTGAACAGTCCAGGTGACAGCTCTTATCCATTCCCTTGTAAGGTTACTCCACTGCCTCCAAATTTGTAGGCACTCCTTCATGACATCCATCCCAGCTCTAAAACCAAGCAGCACTGTTCTCTTTCTCTCCATTTGGTTTCCCTTGCCAGTCCTGCCACTTACATCGTAGTCCCCTGCCCCTTGACAAAGTGCAAAGCTCTCCTGCTCCAGGGTTTAAGGACAGAGTGACAGATCTCTGCATCCCTGGCTAAACACCACATAAATGAATGACAATCCTACAGCAAGTCATGAATAGGAAGAGGTGATAAACTCACCAGGGACACCCTCCCAGAGGACCGTTTATCAGCAATAGCAGTAACAAAACCTTTCTCAAAGAATAATTGGACAAGTGCAGTACAGAAAAACTACAATTAAAATATTAATTAAAGTCCTTTGCTTCTTCCAACAGTGCCCTGCACTTTATTAAAGCCACATCAAAGTTGACATTCAGTTGTCTGGTTGTTGGCTGCCTGCAGAGAGGCACATGAGAGAGCACAGGACACAAGGTTTGTGAAGATGGTGGGTCTTCATCAGACTTGGTGATATTGGTTTAAAAAAGTAGCTTATCCTGCTGCTGCTGCTGCATGTGGTACCTGTTCTGGAGATCAACAGAATTTTCCTGGCTCTGTGCTGTCATTCCAGCAGCTGTAACTGAAGCAAAGCCACATGAAGACAGACAGACACCATCAGAAGAAGCAGCAGGCATGGCTGGAGCCATGGGGGCAAGGAATGGGCTGGCAGGAGCACCGCTGCTGCAGAGAGGAGCCCTGTGAGGATCAGCACCTTCTGCACAGTCCTTTGGGGAGGCTGCTGAGGTCACCGAGCCTGGGCAATCCCACAGCTGTGGCAAAGATGGGGGCAAGCTGGATGAGGATTTGGGCAATTCAGTTGCTCCTGAATGGAGAGTGGGTGAAGGACATGTTCCCAGCCCTGTGGCCCAAGGGAAGCGGCCATGGCTCATTCTCACCTTCTCACTGCCACAGGTTGTGCTGTCCGGTGTGTACACAAAGGCAGAAGCCAGCGCAGTGCTACAAGGAGCATCATCCCCAACATTGCTACTTGTTACTGCATTGCTGGTGAAAAATCCAATGCTCTGAGCCTGCAACAGGGGTGCCTCAATTTAAAAAAAAAAAAAAAGTTAAAAAAAAAAAAATAAATAAAAAAAACCAACAACAACAACACCAACCTCTTTCCAGCACCTCCACAGGGAGTTCACCTGCTGCGGAATCACAGGTAAAATGAGGGGCACTCATGCAGCTTTTAACACCACAATGTGAGAAGTGTTTGTGAGAGTCAGTGAGGAGACACTGCTGAAGCTGAGCTGCCCTGGGCAAACACCAACTCTGCCCCGAGGCTCCCTCGCGGGTGAGGGGTGCACCCGGGGTCAAGCACCCCGCCAGGGACTGGAGCAAGCATGGACATCCCAAGAGAGGGAGGTCATGCACAGGGAGGGAAAGCCTGCAGGAACATGGTGTGAAGGAGGCTTGGGGCTTCTCAGGTCACCTAAAAAACACTTGTCTGTCTTTTTTTTTTTTTAAAGCTGCTTTCAGCAGTGGCCTAGTAAAAGCAACCAAAATAAATAATGGTTGGTCAGTGCACTTTACATTTCCTTTATAAATAACCTATTAATACTTCTGGGAGTGGGGAAATGTTTTATTTCCAGATCTAAATACATCCTGACCTTTTGCTAACCATTCCTCCTGCAGGGTCATTCAATGCACCTCTCCAGCCAAGGGTGGCTCCCTGCTCCTTCAGACAACAACAAGGAACAGTGTGACCTTCCAAGCCTTCACGAGACCAGCACCTCCCGGGACTGAGGGACAAGGGGTGTGAGAATTTAACTGCTGCAGTCAGAAAGGATCTGCCTTTGCAAAGAGGAGAAGCAGAAGCCTTGTCACCGCACCTCAGGGGGTAGGTGGCATCTCAAAGGTTTGCCAAGGAGCCCAGGGCTTCAGAGTGGCTGTCCCTGGCTGCCACCACACCAGTTACAGACTGCATGGCACAGCAGAGGGTGAGATACTTGCCACAGAATCATTAAAGTTTATAAATCTTAAAGACCTTTTTCAAGTCCAACCATTAACCTAACCCTGCCAGTTCTACCACTATACATGTCCCTAAGTGCCACATCCACATTTTTTTTAATGCTTCCAGGGACAGTGATTCCACCCATTCCTCAAGCAGCCAGTTCCAATGCACAACCACCCTGTCAGTGAAGAAGTTTTTCCTGATATGCAATCTAAACCTCCCATGGCATAACTTGAAGCCTTGTCCTCTTGCTTGTTACCTGAGAGAAGGGACTGACACTGACCCCCACCTGTCTACAGTTTGCTTTTGGGTAGTCATAGAAAGCAATATTCAGCAGCTCAAAGGGCTTCATGCTTTATCACCTTGAAGGCATTAAATAAATAAATATAAAAATAGCACAGCTTGCACTTCAGCAGAGTATAAACAGGTATTTATAGAAAGAAGCCCCAGTGAAACCACATGCCCTTTCAATCCACTTCCCAGCCAAATAAACCCAAGTAATATCAAGGAGCAGAAGTATATCAAGGGTATTTTCAAACAAACCCAAGGATACCACAAAGGAAAAGCCCTGGATTCCATCAGTCCCCTGCAGCTGCACTGCTCGGGTGTTTCAGGGGGCTCAGCCCATCACACACCCAGCTCAAAGAGCACAACAGCAATGGGTTCCCATTTCCAGTCCACTGCTCTGGAGAGCCATACATCCCCAAATCCCTGTGATTAGCCGTGGCTGCTGATGTATGGCTGTTTCTCTCCTGTAGCTGTGCCAGATTGATAGTACTTTGCTCATTCTTCCTGCTCCCACTACATGGCAGGCTCCCAGGTGGAAGGAATGAAAGGGCCCTGATCACAGATTTCTCCTGAGCAGCTAACCCTTGATGTGCAGGCTCTTCAAGCTGCAGAAGGCTTGTTCATGCCTATACAACAAAATAATCAGGGGGGAAAAGAATAAAATCGGTGTATGATTATAGCCAGGCTTTGCCAAGGCAACATGGAACAGTTAAGCCTCATCTGAAAGGCACATCATGGCTTTCATATATATTTCCCCCTGCCCTTGAAGCTGTAGCAATAATTGCATAATGAAGGAAAAAGAAAAAGTTTTAAAAATAAATTAAAAAAAAAAAGTCAACAAAAGCAAAAAGCCAGGCACCCAAGATATCTTTGCAGGAGCTGCTCCTCTTGAATTAGAATCCTGGAATTTTTCTGCAATCGACTCAGCGGACAGTAACCATCTGTTTATGGAAAAAAATGTTAATAGCCCCCAATCATAATCAAATAGGCAACTGCTTTAAGTACCTTTTAACTAACACTAAATTACAATGGAACAGCTCTGCAAGTATTTCTGACATCCACATGCACATCAGCAGTGCCAGCACTTTGATCAGGGCTATTAGAGCAAATATCAAATAAACTGATAGCAATGGGATTCCTCAAACATTACAGAAAGCGTGGGCAGTATTTGTTTACTGTTCATTTGGTTCTCCCCCACCTCCTTGCTGTTTCTGCTTATTCAGAAAGAAAACATGTATATGCCTGTGCACACACGTGCCCACCACCCACCACAGCAGACTCCACAAAAATTTCATCCCATGTTTTTCTGTCCAAGGCTGAGCTCCCATATGAATGCTCCAATGCCCAGAAAGGCTTGAGGCATTTTTATCAGCAGGACATCACTTGAGCTGTCATTCTGTTTAGCTCCCTTATTTCCATGATCACTGTACAGGCATCTGTAAGTCCTTTCCCCTCTCCTCTGGGTGGACCTGGCCAGCAGATCCAAAATCTACAGCTCAGAAAGGGGAAATCCAGGCAGGCAGAGCTGTACACACACACTCACGTGTGTGCAGAGAGGCAGCATGATCACATGCCTTATTTCTTTAGGAAATCAGATTAAAAACCAATCAACTTTTTTGCCAACTGTAACCAAGTCTGACCCATTAGCTGGTGCTGGCTCCACCCGAAGAAGAAAACCTTGTTTGGACAATGAAAGTAGCTTTTAATCTCAGAGCCTGGAAAACAGTTCATCTCAGCAAAACAAGTGCTCTTGTCTCTAGATTTTCTCTAGCACCTTTCTCTGCATATCTCAGCTAACTCCATTTGGTTTTTATTGAAGTTGTGCAGCACCAGGAATACATCACACAGATATGCATGAGCACACGTCCTTCATCCCGAGGCACTTGCAAATGTAACAGAAAACAAGTAAAAGGAGAATATATTTCAGTCCATCAACCTAAGTATTTACAGTCTCCACCACTGTGCCATCCAAATGTTTTGTATGCCCCAGATTTTTTTCTATGCCATTATTATTCTTCTATTAAACTTAATTTTTCTTAGTCCTGGGACTTGCATGTGGCTTTTTTATTATACTACAAAATTTCATTTCCTGTCATCTGCTGAGATTAAACTTGGATTGGAAGACACAGTTTACAAGGGTTGCAGTGACAAGCCTGACCCCAGGAGGTGAGGTGTAAAGCCCTCCACCTTGGGTGGGCAGTCAGGGAACGTGGGACACTGGCCACAGAGCTGGAAAAAGCAGCAACTGAGCAGGATATTTGGCTCCTTACTCCCATGTGGTCTATCCTATCTGAAAAAAAAAAACACTCCCTTGGGACACACAGTAAACCAAAGGACTCCAACTTTCAATTTCTTGCTTGGTAAGACCCTTTTCTTTTTCCCTCATTAATACATGGTTTTAAAAAGCATCCCAGCCCCCCCTCTGGATACAACACCTTCACCAAGTGGCTGCATTTCTGCAACTTCAATGAGTCTCAGTTCAACATTCATTTTTCCCAGTGGTTTTCCCTCCACTGCCTCCCTGTTGCTCATGCAACACCACTTTTCACAAAAAGGAGCTTTGTTTGCCATTTCCCTGCCGCCTCCACCACCCCAGCTCCAGTGATCTCCCGGCTCCCCCCAGCTGCCTCAGCCCACCCCTGTTCCCTCCCAGCTCCAGGAGCCAAAACCGACAGGCGGCCAGAAAGGAGATCTGACCTCCGCCGTTCCATGCTAATGAATGCCCTCTCCGGAGGGAGCAAGGGAAGGCGAGAGGGATGGCCCGGAGCCAGGCTGGGCGAGCTCAGCTGAGGAGCACAGCGCGTCAGAGCCGCTCTCAAAGGAGCTTTTGTTGGTGCCAGCGCTCCAGCCCGGCGAAGGCACGCTTGGCTCCGCAGGCTTTCCCACCACATCGCTGCTGCTGGATCGGTAACCCGGGCTGGCTCTGGCAGGACTGCAGTGCAGTGCTCCGAGGGTGCGCTACCAGCCAGAAGAGGACAAAGGTGGACGCACCATCCTCTCGTAGTCCCTCCCAGCACATGTCGCTCAAGACACAATGACTTTCTGAATTCAGCAAAGGCAGCTGGGGGTGTTGGACACTTGGCAGCCTGGTTCTGAGGTTGGTGGGCAATACAGTAGGCTGGCCCAGAGAGCCTTGAAACCCAACGTGACATCCAACTTTGCCAGTCCACACTCAGCTCTCTCTAGGAAATAAACCATCTGCTTAATACTAGGAGAAGCAGAAGGAAAAAGATGTGCTCAGATAGACTCACGAGGTGCTTTAGGTAACATGTCCAACACGAGAACACAATGTTCTGCATCTGACAAAAATCAACAGGAAAAACCTGCTCCTGCAGGCCTGCCAAGCTGGGATTTCAACAAGTGGCAATGTATCAACTGGCAACAAACAGCTCCTGAATCAGGGATGCACTTTCCCAAAAAAGGCTTAGGGCTTGGGTTTTGGTTTTTTTTTCTTAGTAAATGAGAACTTGCTGCGTGCCATAAAGGATGCCCCCTGCCCAAGAGTTAACTGAGCAGAGCAGACTTTGGGCAGTGTGAGTAGTCCAGGATGGTGCCTACGACACTTGTGACTTAATAAAGAGTTATCTCCCTGGTTTTAAAGATGTATTTATCTCCTGTCAACTCCATCTCTCCAAGCAAGGTAAATAAAACTTGTAGAAACGTAGAGAGTTGTGGCTTCATATAAGAATTGGAAGAAACAGCATGATGAGGAGGAAAGCAGGCTTTTCTGGCTAAACAAATTTGCCTCCATTAAACTTCACACACAAGGGCCCAACATGGCACCCCTCTGGTTTCTGGAAATGCAGAATATCCACCGAGATACTTATCCAAACACCTCAAAACACACACACATCTGTTCACCAAGACTCATTACTCACGTCAGGCTCACTTCACTCCTCTTTGATTCTTCCACTAGACTCAGATGTTACTTTTCCTTTTTATATTTGTATCTCAAAGCTCCATTAGCAGCACATGCCCAAGCACTTCCAAAGTGTTCAGACAAATCCCTCCAGAAGGCACATAACATCATCCCAGTTTTACAGATGGGGAAATTAAAGCAGAGACAGAGGTTAAGACAGCTAATTGCCTATGGCCACTAACTGAGTCAGTAGAAGAGCTGGGAATTGATCCCAGGAACCATGTCTTCCATTCCTCTACTCCACCCACCAGTCAGTACACCCCACCAGATGGTTCTTATCCTTGGACATATGGACTAAATATTCCTAAGTTGGTGTAGAAGATTCACTATTTAATTAAAGGTCCTGTTTTCTATCTCCATAGGATGCATAGGAGAAACTCCAGCCAGAATCCCATCTGGACCCACTCAAGAAATGTCTACGTAAAGCCAACAAGGCCCTAGGCAAGCACAAGGAACATTCCCAAACCTATCAACCTGCCCTGCAGCACAGACCACAGCAAGGCCAGGAAATAGGCTGTGACTTGGGAGCCTTGGGAGAAGTTCATGTTTTTCAAAGCTTGGCTTCAAACAGTGCGTGCATGAGCCACCACTTAAGCTGGGAATTACTTTGTCATGTGAAGGCTCTTCCTTCAGCCTTCACCGGGCACCACCAACGCTGCCCAGCTGGAGATAGCAGCAGAGTCACAAAAAGCAGATGGCACAGAGTCATCTACTCCTGCCATTGGCTCTTGTCACATCACAGAGCTGGTGTCAGTAGTAGAGACCAGTTCTGCCTGGCAAACATCAGACGCCTTCTCACTTCCCAGTCACTATCAGTGACACTTGAAATAAATTCCTAAAGTCATTACTCATGACACAGAGGAGGAAACCTTCCATCAGAGCGGCAGCAGAAAGAGACCTTCCACACCACTGTCTTCCCAGTAGGGACATAAAGTGACAGCAGCATCTTGGGCCCCACTCACAGATAGGCACAGAGTGGCCGCATCTGCCTTCCCAACAGAACTCAAACCAATTTCTCATCCTTTGGTCCCCTCTTCACACCCTGTGCAGTCAGAGCAGGGGAAGCCTGTGCACCACAAAGCAGATTTCACCCAAGACCACAGTCCCAAACACAGCAGAGCTGGAGAGAGCAGGCTCAAAGCTCTTCTGGACAACCTGTGGATGCAGTTACACTCAGATAAGGAACACACATCCACATTTCTGCCCACAGAAGCGCACAGAGGTGCGCCAGAACCACCAGCCCACTTATCTCTGTTACTCTCTCAACAACCAGAAGAGGACTGCATTCCCTTTAGAAGGCTTTGCACTGTAGAAATAAAGCCACAACACCTTTCCACGTGTGCTATAAGAGCTGGGCAATCCTGGAAGGTGCCTCCTGCTAGGGGAAAGCAACTGCACCTACCTTTCATCCCGAACTTGGACCGCCGGCCATACTTGTTGATCATAATAAAGAGGACGACCAAGAGGACACAAGCAAAAGCTGCCAGCCCAACTGCTATGGAAACCTGGAAGAAAAGAGCCTTAGAGTCAACACAGAGGAATTTAGGAGTCTAAATCAGGCATACAGCACCTCCTTGTCCAGTTAACCTTTCTATAGGCTCGCACCATCTGCTGCAGCCCTGTGGATATCAGCTATGGAGGAAAACACAGGTTCAAGCAGCAGGCTCTGGCACAGCTTGGAGGCATTACAGGCTTTTTGCAGGACTGGGAGGTCTGGGATCTTCCCATCAGTGATGCTGCTCTGGCACCATTTTCCCCAGCCTCTCACTCCACATATCTGCAGGGAATAAAAGACCTCTGCTCCAACGCTTAGGCTCCCCCTTCACTGCATCACATTCCAAGCCTCCATTTCTGACATCACCACTGTGCCATGACATTACAGCACTAAAGCTATTCAAAGCTCAGCTGGGAACACAATTCTGCCTCCCTCCAAACATCCCTCAGGACAGAGTGAGGGAAAATAACACACCACAAAAAGGAAACAGAAGAAATTAAGCAGAACTAGGGGCTTTTTCCCCATAAAACATCTGAATTTCCAAAAGCCCCTAACAGTTCCCTATTTATTGTAATTTTACTAGTAAATATTTATACTACAACAGTGTCCAAGTCCTTCACTAGAGCTGTGGTTCCACTGTGGCAATGTACAAGCAGGGAAAGAAAACCTCCTTGCCCTAAAGGGTTTACAATCCCAGGCTTATTTTAATATTTATGAATATTTATTCCTTCAAGCCTTTGCTTGAGATACTTTTATTGCATTGATGTAAACAACAATTTCTCTGGCATGTGTCCAATTGTTCTGCACTAGGTCTTGTGATGCATTTAGACTTTGCTTCCTTTTATGAAATTGTATTCTGCTATAATAGAAAATACATCATTTAACCAAGAAGAAGTAATTTCATTTTGCAATCCTTTTCCCTGCTCTTGGTACATTTGTTATGATATTTCAAAATTTTTATTTTACCACACTCTCTTTTCATCCCCAGCTTGTTTTCTGCGCTTTATATTTAATAATCAGTGCACATTATTACTCCGGCCTCACTATTCAAAGCTTCCATTTCAGTTAAGGAAGGTTTTTCTGTTGGATGAGAACTGAAACCAAGGTGGACTGGGTTTTGTTTGCTCAGCTGACACCCGGTGGGTTTCAGTATCTTAAAACTTTCACAAAACTAGAGCAATTGTGTAGCATGCTAATTTTTTTCTTCTAGTACTTATTTACACTTTTTTTCTTTCTTTTTCTAACGGGATTCTGCAGAAGAAAGACAATGTTAAGATCTGATAAGCCCTAGACTTACTTTCCTTTTTCATTTTAGGCATGCCCTGCACAGCAGGGGAGAGGGCAAACAGGTATTGACAGAATTGAACCAAACTAAACCTGAGTCCCTCACCAGGCTAAGCTTAACAGATCAATAACAGTCCAAAACACACAGTTGCCTGGTTTTTTTTTATCTCAGGGTGCTACTTTTTTAGAGTGAGAATTCCTGACCCTGCCAGCAGAGACTTCACAGGATGCCTTGTTTTCAAAGAGTTCCCTGGTTCACACTGCAGACCCAAGAGGATCAGATGGTTTGTCTCAGTATTTTACCCACCTGACAAGCCACAAAATCCTTCTGATTGCTGCCTTGAGTCATAAAGGAAGAGATTTTCCTTGCAAACATCTCAAAACAGCAGAGAAATACAAATACTGAGGCATCAATAGCAAGGAATGAATGCAAAGCAGTTCTGTAGAGAAAGAGACCAGGACTCACCCCAAAAGTGTCCTCCTCTGGTTTGTGGGTCACAGTGATCGGTGGGGTGGGACTCACTTCATAATCACCGACTGAAACCAAAACACCAGAGACAGAAAATTCAGTGGGACTCCCATGGGACTCCCAAGGCACCAGCACATTCCAACAGTGCCTGACCTAATGAGGTCCAACTCATCCCTAAAGAGGCTGCAACTTTCTCTTTCAGAAGGCACAAATCAACCACCAGAGAGTTCCCTGTGCACATCAGCAGAGAAAACACAGACCAGCCACAATGCTGATGTCTCTCCAACCTCACAAATGAGAAACATTTGGGTGCCTGGTGTCCCGGAATGGGTTCCCACCACGCTTAAGCCCTCTCCTAGTTTTCAGAAATTTACTGAGCTAAGTGGGGTTAAAAAGCAACTGACTCCAGCAAAACTCAATCCAAAGAAAGAGTAGCTTGAGTGTTTATTGTGGTGTGTGGCATATGATGTGTTTTGGGGTTTTGGGGGGTGGAGAGAAGAATTTGCTGAAGAAACATGGCAGAATTGAGTCCTGCTTCTTGTCCCAGCCCACACCAGGAAGATGTTGTTGTTGAGGACTGGCAAGCCTGCATCAAGTTAAGATCCCTTTTGCTACACCACAACCAACCATCCATTCCTTTATAGGACCTTTACTGGGACATCACTAGAGGCAGATGAACATCTCCTGGTCTCAAGAAATTACCCAGCTGACCACAAGCTCCTCAACAATCTTGTTCATGCTCAGGGAAGCCAGGGTTTTGTGCAACCTCCACCAACCTGCTTCTGGCTTCCGCATTTTTCCTACGTAAATCACAGAGGGGCAGGGGAAAATCACAGAAAGAAACCAGCCACAGCATGCAAAAGGCAAGGAGACACTTACTTGAGACAAAGTTGTCCGTACTCTCTGTGGAAAGGACAAAGAGAGAAGCAACACAGTTAGCAGCACAACAAAGGGAGAGGGGTCTCCTTCCCAACCCACCTCAGACACACTCCACCACCCCAAGCAGCCCAGGAAACCAACTTCTCATATTTTTTCCTCTTGGGCAACTGTTACTAGAAATTACAGTGCACAGGCCAGCAGGACATGCTGGAGGTCAGGATGGAGAACCTTGGGCTGAAAGAGGAGGTGAGGGATACTCCTGTGAGGCCAAAATGGAGAACAAGTAGCACTTTTGAATTACTGGTAAACTCTGCTTTCAGCAGGAGAGCAAAGCTCGACAGACACACAGGGCTCTGCAGGACAGAGGCGGAGGAGAGAGAACCGGATTTTGCCTTGCATGGCAGCGTAAATCCAAGGACAAAAATCCTACAAGGATGAGGACTAACTCCCATGGAGGAGGAGCCCAGCTCGGGGTACAGAGTTAGAGGAGACCTCCTCTGACCTGCTTTTCATGAGCCACTCATAGCAGCCAGTGGCCTCTGAACCGGACACAGAGTCTGTGGCTGTCCAAGAACTGCCTCTTGCCCGACACAAGCACAGCAGGCCCCGCTGTCACAGCCTCCCGACTGCTCCAGTCTATTCAGCAAAGCTCCTTCAGCTCCAGAGGTGGCCAAGGCCCCAGACAATGAGGTCTAAAGCCCTCGGTGACACTCAGTTTACACAGAGTGAGAATCACGTCAGCTTCCAATTCACTCGCCCGTGTAAGAAACTGAGCCCGATATTAACTGGAGTTTACACAGCTTTGCTGGCAGAGGGCTCCTGGAAGGATGCTGAAACGCTCACGCTGGAACATGGGTGAGGTTTGGAAGGGAAGTGTAAAACAAATCCCAGGTGACAAACGTGGCTTCCCAAACCAGGGGGAAAAACCTGAACAAATATTTTTGTTTCAAGTCAAGCAGATGAGTAACTTTCCTTGGCTTTTTTTAGCAAGAGTGGGGACAAAAAAAAAAAAAAAGAAAGAAATATTTTATTTGGAGACTTTTTCTTCCCTATTAAGGCAGAGTCTAGTCATAAAATTCTTCCTGCTTTTACATTTTCCCCATTCCATTTTTCTCTGCTGGATTAAGCAAATTAACAGAAATCCACAAAAAGAGGTTTTTTCCATTAAACCCTCTTTTTCCAAACATAAAAAAGAGCCAAGAAATTTCAGCCAACTTGAGTTCTGTGAGAAGTTCCCAAAGAACTGAATACTCATCACAGGTACATTAACCTTTGTGGATTAAATAAGGAATTGGTAGCCTGTGGCAGAGATACCAATGACAACATGCAATGAGATTTTTACAGGATATGACACAAATCTGTCCTGGGAGCCACTGCCCTGTGGCACCAGAGAGAAGGAGGATATGGCATGGAGTACACATGTCCCAGATCCCAGCTTCTAATATCACCTTGCTCCTGTCAGCCTGGAAAGCAGAGTGTGGCCTTCTACCAATGAGAGGTTTTTGACCAGGGGGTTCAAAAATACATGGTCATAGGTCCTTTTCCATGCTGACAAAGTCTTCCAGGCACTACACTTCCATTAATTAAGACTAATAATCTCACCCGGCATAGTGACAGCAAAGCCCTTGCACATGTGAATTGCTGTAAGCAATAAGGGGCTTGAACGAGCCACACTGGGGAACCTTCAATGTGTGGCATTTTCTGAAGGAATCTACTTTCAAATGGGAAATTATAAACGTCAGCTGCAGTGAATGTGTATGTCAGCTGTGGTAGTGGACAAAGCAACAAGCTTCAAGGAAAGTAAATTACAGCCTGCATTGGGCTGACAGGGTCTACCAGGGTGAGGAATGGCTTGGGACTTCGGATCAGAAGAAATAAAGGAAATGGGTCAGTTCCAGCTGAGAGATGGTTCAGCATCAGTAAGCACCCCACACTGACAGCACACACGAGGTGTGGGGGGAGATGCATTCACAAAGGCAGTATTTTACATATATTCACACAATCCCGTTCCCCCAGAGTCTCTAACACAAGATGCTCTTCAAACATCAATGTGCTTTTCCACACCACAGCGTGGCTCAGATTCACTTCCAAAATCAGCTCTCCAGAACAGTATATCTGCCTCCCTTTTCCAGAGGTCCAGCACCTACTTAGGAGCTGCCCTCATTTCACAGATGGGGAAAACAAAGTCACAAAGGTGGGACCTGACAGAGCTGAGACTGCAAACCTGTGCACCTCTCCTCACCCACTTACATTTGATAAGCTCTTCTGCCCTGACAGAAGGAAACATAAATAGGTCAGATAGTCAAACAGGGCAGCATCCTTGAAATCAGAATACAAATTTTCCACTCCCATCCATATCAGCTCATTTGTTCAATTGTCAGATCTTCAAGGCAGAGATTTGGGTTTGCATTTATGATATTTGACCTGCGGGAAAACTCTGTGTACATATATGGTGTGATATAAATAATAAATGAGAGTACCGTTGGTATTTTGCTATATTTAGCAAACGCCCTATTTTGCTGGATTTTCTTGGGCTGCAGGGGCCAATTTAGAGCTGCCACTTTCTCATGGCATCATTCCTGAAGGCAGTACAGATCTTAACTCCATGGTGGCCAGTATGGTGTTGCACTGTCAGGGAATAGACCCAAGATACTCCTATAGAGCATACAGGCCATCACAAAAGACTCTACGGCACTTCCCAGAGTTGAATCTTCACGTCCTCAAATGCTTTTTTTATTTTGCACTTAGGCTGTGAATCACCAGGGAGTACAACAGGGAATTCCAAGCAATCAGTTAAGAAATCCCTGCAAACTGATGCAAAGTGACTAATTGAGCTGTCGCATCTTTTGTAGCCCTGTCATCCTGGAATTGCACATATTGCATTTCGAAAGAAAGCAATCCTGACACTGCTGCATCCAGCTTTAATCATTTCACAAATGCAAGCTAGAAGTAAAAAAAACCAAAAAAAAAAAAAAAAACCAAAAAAAAAAAAAAGGGGAAAAAGCTACACCNGGGAAGAGCTGCATCACTTCAAAGGCTTTTCCTTTCCATAGATTATGACTACCACAGAGCAGAATACTTTCTCTCAAAATCTGGCAACCTCTTTGGGGCACTCAAAAGGAGATCCAAAACAATTGGCAGAACTTATATCCTATCCCCACTGAAATTCCTGAAAATCTTTAAAATAAATAAATAAATGCACTGCAAAACATGCTACAAAATAAAATTATCTAAAGCAGTTAGGGCCTCTCACAGCACTAGAAGCTCATATGACACCACAGTACACTTGTGTAGGAAAATTATACTGGTCAGAAGAAGAGGCTGCCAGGGGTCATCTCTTCCAACCTGATGCTCAGACAAAGCCAGCTTGGATTGTCAAGGCCTTGTTGAGGTGCAAGGATTACTGGCAGGGCCATAATAAGACCTTCAGATTGCAAGGAGCCCTGGTGAGATAAACTGAATATCCTACCTGGAAAAGGCTTTTCAAGGAAGTGTCCTTTGATAGTTTGGTTGGCTGAGCCCAGCTGGTTGGTGGCCACAATCGTGTAGTTCCCATTGTTGTAGTGAGTGGGATTGTTGAAGAGCAGACAACCCTCAGACACTTCCCCTTGCTGGTAAAACTCCACGTGGATGATCTCTGTCTCCCGGAGGACCTGGCCATTGTGCAGCCAGTGAAGGGTGGGAGCTGGGTTCCCATGCACTGCAAATGCAATGCAGTGCTCCATGTGTTGCACCGGCTCCTCCAGAGTAAGGATGCGAGGGGGATCTAGCAGAGAGAAACATGGCAGGCTCACAGCAACCTCCACCCAAAGTCACAACTGTGCACCAGGGAAACTAAGAGCATTGAAAACCTCCAAAATCACTTGTTCCTTCTACTCTTCCCATGGATATCTGTAAAGAAGCAGTGCTGTCATGAGAACCACTCCACCCTCCCTGGAAGGAGGATCTGAGCCATGGCCAGGCCTCCTGGCCTTCCTAACAGGGGTACAAATTAAAGGCAGGGATGGTCCTGTCACCAGCCCAGGAACAATTAAGCTTGGACTGGTCCTGTCCACACACCTACTGCTGCTCTCCTTCCCCCAAGGGATCCCGGGGACACCTCCTGTCCCCATTAAGGAAGACACAGTGACGTGGCACTGTTACATTACACATGTGCCGGGTGCCCATGGGAGCTCTCCAGTCACACTGAGCAATTTTGGATTGCATGGCTCTGGAAGTAAACATCCCTCAGAGACTGTCTGTCCTTGGGGGCTCTGACTGCCTGAATATCCCAAAGGAGCTCTCACTCGCCGAACAGCCTCCAGGGGTGTTTTAATTAAAGGGAGTAGAGTGGGAGAGGGATAAGAAAAGCAGAAACTCCACCTGCAATTTATTGCATATGCATTGTCTTCCCCTTGGGACACCCCAAGAATTCAAATGTTGCTCTGCTATAGCTTCTGAAACCCATTTACAACGCCTACACCTAAGGTCCCAAACCCCAAGGCTGGCAAGGTCTGAACTAGAAGAACAAGTTTTGTGCAGAGATATATCACACAAAGAAGTATGTCTTCCCTAAAACTCTCCTTTTCCTGCTACCATCCAGCTGCAAAGACAATCCATTGGGCATACACAAGGAAGAAAACCAACATACCAACTTTGACCCATCTTTGTGGAAAAAAGGCAGTGAATTTTTCAGGCAGTGAAGGTGATAGAAGAGAAGAAGGTGCAGAGCTGATTTGAGCTCAGCAAAATTCTCCCACCAGCACCCATCTACCCTGAACCACACAATCGTGTCCCAGCCACCCTCTTTCAATCCCAAGCCCAGATCTGCATGTGGCTTGTTCACATCTTCCTGGCAAGGGGGACCCAAAACAGGCAGCCACCTACACGCACAAATCCAGATCTTTTCAATGTGAAATTACAGCCTGAGCGATGGGTCTGTGCAACAAGAGCAAGGTCAGCAGAAGCTGTTGGCAGCTTAGAGGACTTCACGGGTGAAAATAGGCACAAGCATAGCGCTGGTTCAAGGTGTAGAGGAACAGATGCTAAAACAACTGCAAAAAACACCTGTCTGCTGACCAGCCAGCTCTGAGCTGGGCTGAACTTTAATTACCTCCATCCTTCAATCCGTCAATAGCACTTATTGGAAGGAAGATGAAAGTAGTAAAGCATCACACAGCATGCATGGGTTCACCAAGAGTAGCCAGAATCCCACAAGGGTCTCCGCTCTACATGGCAAGGTTGGGGGTGGGTGACAGATTTTCAAACTACAGAGTAAGGGCAAATATTACAGACACAGCAAAATATAGCAAATCTCAGCTTCTTGAAACCACAAAGCTGTGTAAACTTCCTCTTAAGGTCAGGGTTTTGTTATATTAGAAAGCACAAAGAAAGTTGAGCTACTTGCAGATAAAAGTGAACAGTTCAAATTTGACACGTGCACATTTACGTGACATTTGCAGTTTAACTTTGTAGGATCTGACCTGAGAGGAAGCAGTAACATCCCTGAAATCAGTGGCAAGTTTTAAACTGTCTTTAGCAAGGGTGCCATTGAGCTTCTCACACAGCATCTGAAAACAGATTTTTAGTCCCTCTATGGCTATTCCTTAGTCCATTGAATCTTCCAAGAGGCAGGTGTGAAATGCCCTCCACCACCACCATGGCACTGCTGCTCTTCCCCTGCTCTAGGGCTCATTTCTGGATTAATGGAAGCATCAGGAAAGCCAAATTACAGGCACTTGAGGAAGAGCTGTGTGAGGATCCACCTCCAGTTCACTGTGCTCAGCTCCTCCTAATCCTCACCCACAAAACCAAGATGGCACAGGCAGCAAGCAGCCATGCATTCAAACAGCTCCCAGGGCAGCCCCTCTGGGCTCTGTAGGGACAAGGTCTCTCCGCTGGTACTTACAGTAGACAGTGAGCAGCACACTGGCATTGCTCATCCCCACCACGTTCTCAGCAATGCAGGTAAGCAGGAATCCATTGTCCTCACTGGTGACGTTCACCAAGGTCAAATTGATAGCGTGAACGTTGGTCCAGTTGAGGTTGGTCTAAAAATTCCAGAGAGAAATACAGACAGAAATCAGAATCTGGTGGGTCCTTTCCTCCCCGCTACCACCCCCAGAAAAGGAGTATCACAGTTTCCATGTTAGAAGGTCTCTAAAATCCAAGGACAGCTGGGATCTGGGTGAAGAAAGGTATTTCCTGACTTGATTAAACACACCACATCTTGTAAGAGGAACTACTGGGAAGGGGAGAGCCATGGTATTGTGGCACTGAAAAACATGGCTGGCCTTTAGAAAACCTTACTTAGCTGCTACAGCTATTGCAAACAGGCCGTTTCATTAATTTCATCAGAGGACACATGAGTTAATTAGGGAGAACTAAACTCCAAAGCGCTCTCATCTTCATTTTCCAGCCATACAGAGCAAAGGTTTTGCTCCCTTCTGGGAGTCCCCAGCTTCTCATGTGGACAGAGCATGGCTTCAGCTTTCCTTTGGATACAACAATTTCTCTTTCCTCACACCATCTGCCTGACCCTCTGCCCTGTGTGCATGGACCTGGGGAACCCCTGGCAGCTGCCCTGCTCTTGCCACATCAGCCACAGGCAGCACTGAGGTGCTGCAGCCCCTACCTGGTGGGTGTTGATGGAGTGGAGTTCGGCCACTGTCCAGTCCACATCTGGCAGCGGCGATCCTGAGCCATTGCAGGTGATGACGGCGTTCTCCCCTTCCCGCACCGTCAGGTTCACGTGGCTCACACTGATCTCAGGAAGGTCTAGAGGAGCCAAACACAAGGCGCTCAGGTGCGGAGCAGCATTTGCTACAGACAGCCACAGCAAGTGTGGACCCAGATCCCACTAAGCTGTTTCCCAAATCAGCCTCCAGCACCCTGAGGTAAGTAGCATGAGGTAACTGCATGGTCTTGTCTTACCAAGAAAAGGAGGTGTGTGGAGACAGGGAAAATGTAGACACTGGAGATGTGTCAGCTGAGCAGAGCCTCCCATCATCTTTGAATCCAAAAGTTGCTGTCCAGTTCTGGCCACCCTTCCTCTCACACAACCCCCATCCCCATCTCTCTACTCCCACAGAATTTGCTCAGGAGGGCAGTCTCACCTGGGATGAGAAAATTGTGCGTACTGGGAGAGGATCCAAGGCATCTGCACCTCCACGGACAAAGTACAGAGTGCTCAGAAACCCAGGTGAGGAAAATGTCCCTCTAATTTATAACAATCAAGAGAAGATGACCAAGGATGTGTCCTTATATTAACTGCAGCTCTCTTAATAGAAGGTGCCCTTGTTCTTCCTCGGTGGTAGCAGAGGGATTCACTGATTTATGGCGGCTCTGATTTACACCACTTCCTTACTCAACGCCACAGGCACCAGATATCCTTGGAACATGAAACAAGGCAGCTCTGGTTGCAAGAAGGGCAAATAGTCTTCTTGAACAGGGGAGGTTTTCAGAGGTAAATTGAGTAAGCAGGGCAGAAGGAACTGACCAGTGGTGCCATCCCATCATAGGGCAGCAGCATCCATCATGCCAAGGCAAAGTCATGGATGGGAACACACACTCTTTCATGGCCATCAGAGGGTGACACCAAGAAGGAAGGAGCATTGTACTGATTGGGGGGGATGCCAGAAGAAAGAAGGCAGCAGTCAGGACCTGGCAAAGCAACGTAGGTGGATGGAATAGCAGAAAGGGAGGTGGGAAGGACATGTATGGTCTTCTCCAGGCTGAGCTGGTATCACACATGGCCACCCCAAGCCATGCCTGCCCTCAGCACCAAATAACAAAGACAAATGTGTCCTTACAACATCCCTGGAGCCTTAATGCTTGAACAGACAGACTCTTCTGGAGGAAGCAGACCCCTGTGGCCCCCTGCCCTTCCACGAGGTTGCATGGTCAGAGAAGGTGCTCACCCTGCACACCAGCACATTTGCGTTCCCAAATCAGCACCCTGCTGTCCCCTACAGTCTAATGCCACTATTGATGGAGCCATCTCTCCTGCTGTCCCTGATCCCTAAGGATTTTTTTTTTTGGTCTAATCCTTGCAGTTTATTCAACCCATGTGGGGCGGAAATTACAGCACTCTCAAATCTTTTTAGTTCATCCACATGAAGGCACACTTTGGCCAATTTCCAGAGCTTAAAGGGACAGGGTGAACTTGGAAAAAAAAACCACAAAACAACAAAAAACCACAAGTCATGCAAATCCAAACGTGCATGCTGTTTGTCTACTACTGCTACAAGTAACAAGCCCAAATCCCTAGTACAGAGGATGATTATAAAAAAAGAGAAAAAAAAAAACTGCTTTTCCTTTTTTCAGCCTGCGAGTTTGACAGTTGCTTGTGTACAGACAGTTTAATTGCTCTGTGGAAGATACATCTCTTTTTCCTTACTCTGCAAGGGATGCTTTCCAGTAACAGCAAAAGCAGAGCAAAACCTGACACCAAACAGGCAGCTGATGTGTGAACAAGGTGACGGAAAAAGGGATAACTATTGAACATGCCTCGTGTTGCTCCTGGAGCCGCTGGACTCTTTTAAACATCAGCAGGAAATAGAAAGAGATATAAAGTCACTTCTGGCTCTTCCCTACAGATACGGGATTTCAATTGAAAAATAAAACAAAAGAAAATGAATAGAGACATGTATTTCCTAAGAGTAATTACAAAAGATACAGTGGCAGTGTCTTTTAACAATATGCTGTTTCTAGGATTCGTCAGGCACAGGAAGATCTACATGAAACAGCTCTTTTCAAGACATCACACAGACTCACTACAGACACTTTGTCAAGCAGCAGCATTGCAGTGAAGAATATGCCCCAAATCACCCAATATCTTTCACACACACATTAACAGCAGCCTCACATTTACCCAGATATTCTATTTTTAATCTACAAACTATCCCAACCAGCTTCAGTCTTCTTGTTCTTAACCACATGGTGGGATCCTGCTACATCAGGTTCCCAAAATAGCTGAACCTGAGGTGCTGGATTGGACAGGGATCCCTCCTGGCCTCCCTCAGGTCCAGCCCCAGGATCCTTACCACACTGGGTGATGTTCATATCCCGCAAAGCAATGATGGCTGCATCCATGGTCATGCAGTAGAGATCCTGGTACTGCAGGTTTGCCTCGCCCTTTTCCTGCCAGAGCTGGATCCAGCGGATGTCGCAGCTGCAGTTAAAAAGGTTCCTCTCTAGTCTCCTGCGGGCAGAGAGAGGTGAGAGAGGATGGTGGGATAGGGAAGGATGAGCAGAGCTGTCACCTGGCTGCGGGATCCCCGAGGAGGACAGCCACCATGCAGGTGTGAGAGCTCAGGTAGAACCTTCTCCGTGTTATTCGCCTGGGGTCTTCTGGCACTTATATTCCTGTCTTTCCCACAGTTACACATCCATGTGTTCCCACAGTGTCTCCTTCAGGAGTGCACACAAGGTTTAACATCTCCCAGGGCCACACACAGATCACTCGGTGTCTCTCACCAGGAGATCTGGTCTCACAGTCACCCAGAAGAGTCACCTCTCAGCAAAGGAGCAGGCAGCTCTCCACTGCTCTAAAATATTGATTCACACCTTCAAATCCCACTTCAGCAGTGGTCCTACACAGTGTTGGGCAAAGCACAATTCAAGCCCCTACAAACACTCAGAGAAGCTGGCAGCTCTTCTCCCAAGTTCCTTGTACGGACACGGGCTCCTGGTGACCCAGAACACAAGCTAATGTGCAGGGTAACATGCATTTTAATCAAATCAATCAGCACTGTGCTGAGACCCTGCTGACCTGGCCAGGAGAAATGGAGAAAAGCACTGCCTTTAATGTACTTCATTTAAACCACACTTACACATAGTTTATATACCAGGAATGTTTATTATAATTGATTTTCCAACCTATTAACCATTTCATTTACATTTTTAAAGCTCTGCAGGTCTCTGTGGATATGCAAGAAGGGCAAGTCCCAGCAGGGAGAAGAGCCCAGTGCTGAGCCAGGACTGAGTTACCAAAGCTGGTTGCAATGATAATTTGAGCAAAACAGGAGATACAGCCTGAACAAACAAAATATCTCCCCACACAGCTATAAAGCAAAGAAAGTCGGGATCAGCAGAGCCAGCAGTGCCAAAGATGAGCTCAATCACCCCAAAGCAGAAGAGCATCTCCAAAGGTCAAACCATTGCTTCACGTGATTTCTAGATCCCACATCATACAGGGGAAAGCTTTTTCCCTGCTCTGTTCCACGTGTTACTGCAAAATTCATGCTTGCTTTTACAAAATTAATCTCACCGACTAACAGGATTTGGAAACAACCTTCCAAACATCTGCAACTGCTGTTTTGTCAATACACTGCTGCAAACGGAGGAAATGAAGGGGTCTTTTGGTAGCACCCAGGGTCACTAAACCTGAACCCTTATGATGCCACTTTGCATTTTCAAATACATCAAGATGTCATCTGACCTCTTTTTCCTTTAGAACAAACGCTGAGTTAAACTCCACTCTGTGGCTTTTCATTAGTTCATTTCCTTCCCACCAAAAGCACATAAACCTCTGTGACACAGGTACAAGGCTCAGACAAGCAACTCAAAGGCCAAAGCACTAAATTTAACAGACCAGAGCAGATTAGCACAGTGATTTGGTGGGGTTTGAGTGATGAGACATTCCCTGCGTGCTCTGACAGGTACTGCCAGTGCTTTGCACAGGCTTTACATCCTCTTCTACATGACCATGAATCTGCTTTCTTCTCAGGATGCTCCCAGGATAACTGATACCAGCAGGATACGGTACGGCATGGGGGTAAGAGCCATGGCAGATCAGGTAACTGGGAATGTACCCTGGGACCTGGCAGGGAGCTGGGGGAGCTCAGATGCAATGTGGGAGAAATTCTGCTCTGCTGCAAATGTCCTCACAAAATGAGGCTGCTAGGAGAGCTGCTGTCCTAGCACTTAAGGGCAGCTCTGTAAGTAATAGACAGCAGCTTTCCCAGCCCATTGCTAATTCATGAAGGGCCATGAATAAAACAGGAACCATGGGCTTCAGGGCAGAACTTCCCCACAACCTGCCCCAACACCAGCGATGTAACTCGCTCTAATCGAGATGCCCAGAGGGGCTCTTTCACAAATTAACTCCCATCACGGGCTGGATGTGCTGAGTGCCACGGGCAGCTGGCACAGCACTGAGGGTAGAAGGGGCACAGATGTGTGCACCCATTGTCCCTAACATGCAGTGCAAAAGCATCCCTGACATGCAGAAAATACCCTCTCCTCCTTGCTTGGTGCCTGGCCTGCCATGCCAGCTGGCTCTCCAGAGAGGTGTATAGGGAATTCCATGCTCACACTGTCCTAAACTCGCCCAAAAGCCTGGAACTCTAATTCTTTCCTCAGACCACTCCTTTGCAGGGATCATTAGGAGATGCAGCTCCTTCCAATTCTTTCTCTCACATTTCTGTAACACACTTTAACTACCTACAGCCCTCTGCTTGTGGATATAAATGCACCTTCTCTTCCCTGCAAGGAGGAGAAGCACCTTGGGGACCACAAGGTGCCCTTTGGGCAAAACACACCGTTGGACCAGAGGACAGTGACATGTGCTGCAGATCATGGATGCAGCAGCACCCCAATGAGAATTAAGGCAAGGGGCTCTTTGTGAGACATATCCAGAACAACTTAGTACTTGAACAAACAAACAAACCAACCAACCCAAAGGGCATTTTTTGCATGCAGGTTGGAATTGTTGCCAAAGCATCACTTGGCTGGAGGCACTCAGGAGGTGTGCACACTCCCACACCTTCTCCAGGCATCCTTAAAATTGAAAAGGCCTGTGAGAAACAAATATCACAGCTGCAAGGGAGCTGGGCTCTCTGCACAAGCAGAGCTGCTCTGTGACTCAAGGAGTTCACCCAAAAGGGGACTGAACCTGCACATGAGCCAGAGCCATCCACCAGCACCACAAGCAAAGACTGATAGTAGGGTGTTCTCAGGGCACAGCCCCTTCCCAAACCACAGTGCTTGGGAAAGAGGAAAACTGTGACAAATCATGCCATGAACTGTCATTTGATGGGACAATAACCCATCAAACCTGAAACTCTAGAGCCATGCAGGCATCAAGTCAACTGCTCAGCAAAAGTGGTGCTGCTGGCGCCTGGTTGAGCCCAGCTCTGCTCCCTGCAGAAGGCTGTACCCACTGCCTCCCAAAACTGCCTGGACAGCCTACACCAGGATGCACCAGATGCCATCAACATTCCAGTATCTTCTGGAACAGACAGGGACTTCACACACACAAGCAGTTTTTTTCCAGACTAGGCAGCTAAATGAGACACATGCCCTGTCCCATGCCTCCCCACTCATCAGCTAAAGCAAAGCTGTCTGCAGTTAAAACCTCTCAGAGGGCAGCAGAGATCCTTGCCACACTTCTCTTGTCTGTTTCAATTCACATAAAACTCCTGCCAAGGTTTCATACTCTTACAATTAAAACACTCTTCCTACCTTGGGACTGAAGCCACTTCCCTAAGCTTGAGAACCAAAGAGCACTCAGCAGAGAGAGAACAAAATCTAATTTTGTTTTTCATCCCTATTAATTTCCCAGAACCAGGGTTTCTCTTGGTAGTGCAATCAGAACAGTTATTTCCAAACACCTGGCAGAAAGGGATGGGATAGAAAGGGAAGGACTGGGACAAGAATTATGGGTGGTGTCTGGCAGCTGTCTCAGCTAATGCAGAGAGCAGGCAAGTTCCCACTGTGGCCACAGCTCTATTACTGGGACTGCTGGTGGTGATAAGTTTCAAAGCTGGAGGCACAGACCACGTTAAGTTGGACTGACAACATTAACAGAGATGCTGCTGTGCCCCATCCCCACCAAAGCCTCTTGCTGTAGCATTGCAGAAATGTACTGCAGGGCAACTTGGCAGGCACTGCTGGTATTAGAAATGCTGATGGGTCGGGCAGAGCAGCAAGATGTTCAGGACTACAAGGTTTTATACAACCCAAAACGTAATTGGTTCCAGAGTCTTAGGTCTTTCCGGGAAGGAATTTCTTGAAATGTCAGCCCTAAGCTCTCTGAGGACATGACAAAGGAAGCCAAGGACATGACAGAGGAAACCAGCTGTGACTTCTGGATAAGAAAGGCTCTAAGTCCAATGTTTATGAGCTGTTGCATGTGTCAGATGCTTCCCTGCACACACTCAGCTTCAGACTTAGGAGAGTTGTGCGCTCATTAGCCTGAGCCCTGCTGGTCAAGGTCAGCCCATGCTATGGGAATTAGGGCTGGAGTTACTGGAAACCATTCCAAGCCTTGTTTCTGGCCAGAATGAGCAAGAGATAATATCCTCTGGAAGTGTGCCTCATTTTTGCCATCCTTTCTTCAGTGAGTCAGCAGGGGAACATCTCAGCTCTCTTGAACAAGAAATTCTTCTTTAAAGCAATACCACATTCGTGAGGCTGCGATGCCTTGGGCTCAGCCAAGCAGCAATTTCAAGCCCCAAGCTGCCATCCACCTGCCCAGCAGTCTTCTAATCTTTCCTCCTCGTTGTTCACTGCGAGTGGCTTTGTCAGGTCTCGTGTTCCTGGCAATCTCCATGTCACACTCAGTTGTAGTTCCTCTCCTCCCAACACTCTCCTGGAGACAATCCTCCCATCACTTCACTCTCCATGTGCTCCGCTGCTCCGAGCTGCCTCGTTGTAAGTCACAGTTTCGGCTTGGATGACTATCCTCCCCCTGGATCTGTGATTTCCTGGTAGCACAGGGGCACTGGCACACAGTATAAGGCATCTCTGCTGAGCCGCTGCAACCACTTGTCCCACCAGCCTTCCACACAGACCTAACCCTCTGGAGAATAGGGGACTCTTGCCAGCTTCTTTGTGTCTCTTGAGTCTTCTGGTCTCTCCACTGCTGTGCACAAAGGCTGCTGCTCAGCCTGCCTTCCTCAGGCTTGCACTCTTGCATTGGTCTCTGCTGCTCACCACCTTCTCCCTTTCCAGAGAGTTTTGGCTCAACTTCAAGTCCTTGGCTGATGTCAATCTGAAATTCCCTTTCTAGCTTTCACCACTGTTTCACACTCCCTTTATGTGGGCCATGTATTCTGGAAGCCTCCTTGGAGCTCAGTGTGCCAAAAAACTGTCTCTTACTCACCCATCCTCTGCATTTCTAAAAAAAATTTTAAAAAAAAAACCCCAAAAAACAGTATTTTCCACTTTTGTGGATCCATTAGTAATTTCTCCCTATCTTGGTGATCTGTTTTTCCTCACCAACAGGTCGCATCCTTCTAGCACTCAGGACCATGATCACAACATGGTAGGTAACATGTTAACCTTAATTCCCAGCATCTTTATGTGAATGATTATTCAGAGCCCATAGCTCAGGCTACACCTCTGTGCTGCTTTCTTTCCAAGAAATCCAAAGTTCAGCAGGACAGCTTCATGGCCCCAGGAAGAACACTGCAGGCACATCCCGCTGCCCCTTAAGAATTGACATCCTAGTGGGTATCAGATAAAATATCCCTCTCCTGTCAAGTTTGGGGCACAGCAACACCACATTATTCTGGTAATCTCCATCCTGGCTGTGCTTATGTGGATGGAGGGTCCTTAGTAACAAGGAACTCAGAGAGGAACACTTGTCAGGAAAAACCTAAAGCAATTCTTTAGGAAAAATAAACTTGACCAGGCTTTCAGTCCAGCCCAGGCACCAGCAAGGCAGACCCTGTGGGTAGGCACATTTGTAGGTCTAAACTGCCAACTGGAGCTGGTGCCAGAGGCTGGTTTGCCAAGAGCCCTTTTGCAGCTCGGAGCAGGAGAGCTTCAGCTGAGGCTCCTGCCCCACTCGATGCCAATCCTCCCCATGGGACACCATGGACAGCACACACCACATCAGTACTGCTTTCCCACCCCACCATGACTTCCTACCAACCAGCCCTGTGATCTCCCACATTTCTTTCTGCATTACTTCTTTCATTCATGGGGGCTTGTTATCTGCAAGAAAACTGCTCTGAGCACAGCTACAACTGGAGCCAAGTAATTCAGCTCCTTCCCACTTGCCATGCTGCAGAGTGCTGGCCCAAGTGGCTCTGCTGATGCCATCCAAAGCCACCCCAAGCACATCAGCTCCCTGCCAGGATCATCATGTCAGGACAACACAGATGTATTCATCAGGTGAAGTACTCTTTGCTGCCCAAAAAAAGCAGCTTCTCAATTCCCTGTGTGCCTTGTATTGGTCTTTTGAGCCCGGCTGGAACTGGCAGACCTGGGACGTGCCTGAAGAAACAAAATATGACCAAATGAAGCAAAAGCACATAAAAATGAGCCCCTTTGGAAGTATTCCCATTAATCTGCAGGTTCACCATTACCCCAGGCCCTGCAAGTGCCTCTAGCTCAGGACTGCAGCCCCATTTGCTCCTCCACTCTTGGGTCTCTCTTGGGTAACAACCATCAATCTGGGTTTTGCCAGACAGTGCAATGACAATAAGTAAAGGTCTAAGAATATAAATGACTCATGCTATTAAACTTGAAACCTGAGCCAGGCTTGAAAAATATTTAGAGCTGTAATCAGCGAGGAGACAAATTCTGAATTCAGCATTTTAACTCTGCAAGCCAAATTTCCCCATCAGAAGGGCGTTTCTCCATTTTCTAATATCACTATTAGTATTTTTCATTTAACAATTTGACAGAAATAAAATACACTGCAGTACCACCGGTGATAACACACTTACTCCCACTTGAAAGACTGTCTTTATTCTTTCATAAGTCACTTCTAGCTTACAGCTCTATTGATCATCGGTGAGGATGAATGGAGCTTCCCAGGATCCTCTGGGACAAATCCTACATATATATTTTTTTATACCCACCAAACAACTATTTCTAAAATTCAACAAAACAGGTCATCAGGGCAACGCTCCATTGATTTCGTGTCCACTTATTCTTCAAGCACGATGCTGAATGCTCTATCAATAATTCAGCAGGCTGAAGGCCACCAGTGCCCCAGGAGACACAACTATCTCATCATTGCCCACATCAGAGCTGGGAGGTGCCTCCGTTGCTGGAGAGAAAGGGAATCATTGGCCTAAAAAGCAGGAGTCTTGTAAAGCATGTGCACCAACTAAAGAAAAGCAATTAGCCCCACCCTGCAACTGATGAGAGCAAGTCTTTGAAGAGATTCACTCAAAATCTGGCCTAGTAAGTATTTCTAATGTGCTCCCAGAGTTAGTCAACCATTTACTACTCCAAGCATGACTTGTTCATCATCCCGACGTTAATTAGCCAGCTGCTGTGAAGTTAAAAGAGAAGCAGTTCTGCTCTGGTGCTCCCATACCCAGGAAAGCCTCCCAAGGATGTTGCTGCCCACTGGAGTTTTAGGTAATTATTCACTGGCTTCAAAATAACTCTATTTGGAAATCGTTCCTCCTCTCAGCCTCCTGCCTTTTCCCAGGAGATTCCCCCAGGGTGGGACTTACAGTTCAAAGAGTCGCAGTGTCTGGAAGAGTTGCCATGACAGAGTGGTGAGCCGGTTCCCGGAGAGGTCTCTGAAAATTGAGAAAAAAAAAAAAAGTAGTCACTGTAAATAATTCTTCCTGCACGTGGCCCTACCACCTCCACAGAGCTCATTGTCCTCCTCGGCTGTCAAGCAGTTTAGAACCAAAGTTCAGATTTCATGAGAGATTTTGATGAGGACAAACCCAAATGAAAGTTTCCCATCTTAATTTTTTTTTTAAAGGGGAAAAATGATTTATATCCCGCTGCAATGTTAAGAAAAAAAATCCAATGTCTGATTCTTGCTCATGAATCTGGAGCTCAACCAACCATAAGCGAAAAGAACAAGTCTAATTTCAGAACTTGAACAAAAAATTAAGTACAAACCTCATGTTAAAAATAGTAACAGCCAGGTTCAAATGACAGCACGATGATTACCCAAGGTGTTATCATATGATCTGCAGTAGCTGCGTGTTCCAGGTGTCCCGGAATGGCTGCGTGTTGCTTGCACCCAGGGGTACCACTGCTACAGCAGCCAACAGCTCCCCATCCCTCTCTCCATCTGCCCAAGCTTGCAAAACCATAAATCTCATCTACCTGGGAGAGCTTTGCAACCCAGCAGATATATTCTCTTTAGCTGAAAGCCAGAGAGGATGAAGGCATGTAAAAGGAACTGAATTAATAAAAACAAGAAGAAGAAATGTGTCTGGAGTAGGGTGAGAAGAAGGAGAAAAGCCCCCAGTTTCTAACAGCACAAGAAGATGGTAATGAAACATGTTCTGTAGTAGGCAGCCTTCCCAGCGATATCTGGCCAGCCTGAAAGCCACCAGTCGAGTGACCAGCCCATGATGAGCAGAGGAATGGGTGATCACAAGCTCTGGGAGAACCCCAAATGCCCAATCTCTTTGCTGGCTTGCAGAACACACAGGAGGTGCTGCCTCACATCCTTCACTGAATCCATCCCTGCTGCAAGCCACAGGCAGGTGAGCCCAGCTCGAGGCCAAGGACACCCCTCTGCCTCAGCCCAGCCCACAGGGAAGAGCAATGAAGGGCCAGAGGCGCGAACCACCTGGGGTTCATTCAACTCTGGGCTGGCCAGAGAGGAGGTATGACCCAAGGTGGCACAGCAGTGACAGCAGGCAGCCCAGCTGCACAGGGCTCAGCCCCCAGTCCCTGTTTGATTTGCAAATAAGTGTTAAAACCAAGAGAGCAAACCCCTGAGTGGCTCTTGCTGGCACAGGAGCATGAGGATTTGGGATGACAGGCTCATTTCTTCCCTTACACTGGTTTCAGCAAGGGGAAAGCAGTTCTGGTCCTGTCCCACCCACACCAGAACTCTGAAATTCAGAGTGGGCGAGCTGGTCACACAGCAAAACATTGTCCCAAAGGCTCTCCGTGAGCCTGGAAGAAGAATAAGCATAAACAAACTGATGGCACAGTGCTGCCTTTTTAAATTCTGGCTCTGCTTCACATCAGATTATTCCACTGTGGAAACCATGGCAAACCACAGGTACTTCATTTCACGTGACTATGACCTCACCATTCCCACACCTGTAGACAAACTGCTTCCAGTCTCTGATAAAAGTGGCAAAAATGCAGGTAAATCTAAGCAGGGGAGAATAAAAATATTGCAAGACTCCCTCCTTTATCCACCCCAGAGTGCTGAGCACCTGGAAATTTTGCAAAGACAGATGAAAAGTGGGAGGGGAAGGAGCAACTCACTTGTTACTGAAAAGTGAGACAGTAAACTGCCTCCCCCAGCCCAGGGAGAAGAAGGAAGCATAAAGGGGATGCATGAGAGACAGCAAGATGTGGGAGAGAGGCAGAAATGCAGAGGAGGGAGTGAATCTCGCTGGAATGTCCTTTCTCAAAGGTCATGTTTTGCTACATTAGGCAGAAATGTCAAGAGAAAATTGGATTCTGAAAGAGAAGAGAAAAAACAACAGGCTTTCCACGCAAATAAGGGAATCAAAAATAGCATGATCGTGTTATTACAATTTAGGACACAGAGAGATGGAGAAAAGATACATCCTCACTAATGCAGGGGGCTTTGCCAGGCAGATGTGCTCCGCTTCTCATCTCCTGCGGTCCCTGGAAACCAACTCCTACCACCTCCTCCCTCCCCCAGACAACAACCCACAGCAAAGAGGAGATGGGTCTTCCCTTGCACACATCTGGCAGGAAACTCTGCTCTCAAAGGGCAAAGCCAGGGTTTGATCTGACCTGACCATCAGCTTCTGCAGGGCTGGTCAGGGAGACACACACCCACAGCTTCATTTCAGACCAGCCTGGACACACACAGGGAGGAGGAACATGTCTGTCCTTGGAAACAGACACCTTGGGTACTTCAAAATGTCACAAAGGTCCTTCCTCAGGCTCAGAGACAGACCTCAGCACAGAGACCGAAAGGGGCTGCACACTAACACACATTAAAAATAAACCATTTCGGTCACAGAAACTCCAAAGGTCAGAGATGCCAAGATTGTGATTCCACATGCAAAAGGGTACAGCTCCTGACTTCTGCTGCAGAAGACAGAGCTCCTCCAGAGAAACCTCACTGCACAGCAGTGATTTGTCCCCAGAACAGATCCATCCCACATGCTGGATGGGGCAGGTTTCCTGGGGAAGGGAGCATGTAATTCTGTAATGAAAGATGGAATCTCAGCACATGCACATGAGAAGAGTAAATTATGGCTCCACAGGTGAGGCTGTGAGCTCCAAAACCTTGTAATTCCCATTTGGTGTTCGCAAGGCTCCCCCCACACTCAAACCTCAGCTGCACACACCAAGTTTCCCTGTGCTCTGTACAGCATAAATAGGGAGGATTGGGAAAAACCAAGACATTCACATGCAGGACCAGTCTTCTCACAGCTCCAAATCAAGGCCTCTCACAGGCCCATTCTGCATTCCTGCTGCATTTCCAAGGCTGAAAGTCTGTTGCTACCTCCAAATCCCTGTTATTTGGAGTGACAAGAACCACCATCTTCCTATGCTGTGGCCGGGTAGTGCCAGCTGTCTCCTTCCTGACCTATTTGCTTCTCCATCCCAGCAGGCAGAACCACACCACTCATTGCTCTCCAGCCACTCCCAAATATTTCTCAGCCTCAATTTCCTTATCCACACCCAAATTTCCTATAATCTTGCCCACTTTTACATCCTCCCACACCAACACCAGCGTCCCAAGAAGAGTTGCTCCTCTTCTCTCTTACTCATTCCTGAGCATCCTTTGCTAAATTTCTCCCCTCCAACTGGACCAAGAGCCATTCTGCTGACCTAAGATGCACCAGAGCAAAACCAAGTCTTCCAAACAAAATATGCCTTTTGACAAAATTTCTTTTCCTCTGCAAAAGGAGGATGCAAACATTCTGTAACAGAAGCATCACCAGCATTGTCTAGCTTGAGCAAAACAGCTTGTTTCTCAAACTCCCTTCTACCACCTCAAACATTTGAGAAAGTTCTTATGTGAAACTAGAAAGAAATAGCAATAAAAATAGAATCAGCCAGGAGCAGACACCCAACACAGAGAACTTCAGCCTCAGCAATTAAAATTTGGCAGAATTATAGGAAAGTGGAAGCAGTCCTGTAGCAGTGTGCCAGACAACCTTTATAACAGCCTATGCATCAGCTCCACCTGCAACAAAATACAGCACATCACACGTCGAGGAAACGCAGGCAGAGGGAAGCAAAATGCCTTCCCTGCATATTTCTCAGCAATGAACAGGAGCCTGTCTCTCCCAGGACAGATCTGCCATCAGAGCTCCTGGAACATATTCAAACTGCTTCTTTGCCATGGGACATTTTCTCCATCACTCACAAGATGCTCTTTTCCACAGAGACAGTCTCTAGAAGTAGCTGCCAGGGTGCTTTTTGCCTCCAGAGCAGGTTTTAAAGGAGTTGAGTAGGGAAAGGGGGTTGGATGGAGCTCACCTGGACCAGGTCCAGGGCTGAGCCACGTAACCCACCCATGGCTCAGGCTCAACACCACTCCACACCCCTTCTGCTGCAACAGCCACATCCAAAGGCTCCTGCTCCTACCCCCACCAGCTTTTTCCATCTTTTCCACCCCCTGCACACCTCAAGGGCAGGCTGCTACCACTGAGTGACAGCTAAATCCCAGTTCTTGCTCTCTCCCTCTGTCCTCCTCCTACATTTCAGGAGGGGACACATCATGTCCCACACACTCTCCCACAGCTCCCACAGGCACTGCCAAGACCTTGCTGGTGACCGACAGGGAAGGGCAGGTGACCTTTGCCATTTTGTCACAGCATGAGTGATGGATGGGGCCATGGAGTGCACCTCCTGAATAAGCTCCTGGGGCTAAAAAGGGATGGGTGAGGGTGGGACAAAGAGGAGTCTGGATCCGTGCAGACGAGAACAAGTGGACTTTAGTACAAGAGGAGACAGCGTGTTTTCTTTTCCCTTAATTACCCAGCAGCCAAAAGTGTTTCCACTATTAAAGCCATTTTTATTCAGCTAAATTAAGCCAGTTGCCTCACTAATGACACCAACAAGCAGAAGCCCCTGTAATTAAACTGTAAGTTATTTTATGCAGTTCAGCTCAGCGCAATGGCAGAAACGCTGCTGCTGAGGAGGGACCCTGTGCACCTGTCCCTCCTCCATGCAGCTCCCTCCTCCACTTGCCCTTGTTTCCAAGCTGACACATTTATTTCTGCATGGGAGAAGTTTTTCACACGTTTTAATAACATGGTGCCACTATGAAAATCCTGACTGGGAGGGATTAACTTCACGGAGCAGCTGGGGCTGAGGGAGCACAAGCGAGTGCCTGGCAGAAATGAGAGATGCACATCCTCAGCTGCAGTCCCCAGTGCTTGATACGCTGGTGGCACTGCGTGTGACTCCCTTGATATTTGGGCACAACAGGTGCTTCCCATCATCTCACAGTAGCCTTAGCCAGGTGCTGGTGGCAACAGGAGAGAATGTCAGCAGCCTCACATGCTGCTGTAGGGGCAGCTCCATTCAGGCTTCGTATCTGCAGCAAGTAAGCTGCTAAAGCTTTGGGTCTGAACCAGAGAAATGCTGGAAAGTCACTCTGGGGGCTTGCTTATCGCTGCCAGATAACTCCAATGACCTCTAAAAGCACTGTTATGCTCCCCATCACCCTCCCTGCCTTCCCCGTCCCCCTCCCTCCTCTTCCTGTTTAGTAAGCAGCTTTGCTCATTAAGGGAAAAAATGTACTGTCCTTCCTTAATGAATGTGCTAAAATTACCCCAACAAGTCTCAGAAGCTGTGGCAGGACAGGCCTCCCCACAAATCAGGCTCTGCAAATGTTAGACTCAATTGGAATCTCAGCCCCAAGTCCCAGCAGGACACGCTTGAGACAGCCTGGGAAAGGACTGGGCAATGCCAAGTGCGTGCAAGCCTTGCATGCCCAGAAAGCAGAGTGAGCAGAACAGGATGTGCCGTTAAACTGGTCAGCCTGAGATTTCATAGCTGCCAGAGTTCTCCTGGATTTTCTCCCTGTTCAAGCTGAGCACCAGGACACATATGTTGATGCTGTGGAGGAGTAAAACAGTTTACAGAGATCCTCAGCCACAGTCTGGCATCATCTACAGCTCAGTTCTGCTCCTCAAGTGACACCGCAGCAACCCCCAGGGCTTTTCTGACCCCAAACACAGCAGAACAAAAAAGTCTCCAAGGTTCAATCTTCCTTTGTGTATTTGGGCAGCAAAACTAAATCCTTTCTCCTGTCCACAGGTTCTGTCCTGTACTTTGTAGGGCACATGTCACACAGCATGTCCTGTGACAACCATCTCATTCCCCACAAATTATTTCTTGTTCGAGGGCTAGAGTCACAATCTGCAATCGTTTCCCAAACTCAGAGCATCCTGCGCCAGAGAGGAGCAAGAGACCATCTTGGGTGACACACAAGAAGAGACCCTGCCACTCCACATGCACACCCCTGGTCCTGGAGGTAGGAATCCCCAATCCCTCCATATTTCTCAGCTGCAGGACCCTGATTTTCAAATTCCCAACTGCCACTGAAACAGGGCTGAGGGAGGGGGAAAGGGCTGGTCTCCTGCATTGTTCTCTAAACAACAGCATTGCAAAACAAAAGCTGCAGAGCAAGTGGGAAAGCATTAAGGCACCACACCTCTGTCACAGGGCTCCCACAGCCAGTGCCAGCAGCCCTGTCCTGCTGCTGCCTCCAACCCAGCCCAGCCTTTACTGGCCATTTCCCACCCCATGACACTTCCACACCCTCCAAGTCATCTCTTCTGAGGCATCTCCCAGCTGCACAAAGCTTTGTTCAGAGGCAAATCACCCCTCAGAGTTTATTGTTGCTCACAGTTTCAGTTCAGCACATGGCACAGATGGGAAGGCATTACCAGATGTGGGTCACACTGTCCCCTGTGCTTCTAGGCAGATCAGATGCAGGGATCTGGCCCTCTGGACTACACTCATCTCGCTCTTGTCATGTGCAGTTTCCAAAGACATCTCTTCCATCTCTTCTCCAAAGACATCTGGACTCTCAGAGGACTTGAGGAAAGGTTAAAAGCTGGGTCAGCCCTGCAGTTGCTTTCCCTTTTCCTGCCAGCTTCCCTGCAGAGCAGAGTCCAGCAGCATCCACAGAACAGGCCAGTCATCTGCTCTCCTTTGCTCAAGGAAAAGAAAAATCAACTTCCAACAGGCAAGAGCCTTTTGCCACAGCTGCCCTCCTGCAGCCAAGAGGTCCTCAGGGCTGCACTGCATCTACCCCATTTCTTCTGTCCCAAACTGCCGCAATTAGAGATCCATAAGGCCAAAATATTACTGCACACTGGGCTTTCCTCCTGCTTTGGCATGCAGAAATAACACTGGAGATGTGTGCCGGCTGAGGACAAGGGTTGCCAGCTGCCAGCTCCAGCGAGGGGCTGGGTTTATCCGGCCTGTTTGCTTCAAACTGCGTTGTTCTTCAAGACGGGAACAGAGAACAACTGGGGAATGCCTCCTGCTCACAGGTTTGCAGTGAACCCTGAGCCAACCTGATTGCTCCGAGTGAGAGGAGCTCAGAGCTGTGGCGAGGCACAGCTTGAGGAGATGGCATGGCAAGGAGAGCCATGCCCACAGGGCATTTCCCAGCATCTCTGACTATGCTATAATTAGATTTTAATGATGTTAGAGGTCTTTTCCAACCTTAATGAGCCTATGATTCTATGAACACCAGACTCCCAGGCTCCCACATGTTTCCCACCACCTCCTCCTTGAACACAGGGAAACAATAAGGACAGGTGCTCACCAGGAGGTACCACCACAGCTGGAAGGTCACTCCAAGTTTCCAGACAGACACTGGAAGAGCTGGACAAAGTCCACACAAGAACCTCAATGTCAACATATTGAGCACAGATGTGCTAGGACAGGTTCTGGTCCTCCCTCTTCCTCCTGAAGAAGGACTATGCTCTCAGCTGTTAGAGAGCTCTCACATCAAATTTATATTTTAAAAAAATCAAATTCAAATATCCCCACCTACTTGAATGCCCAGAAATCAACGAGTCCCGAGTAACCTCAGAGGAGTTAGTAAAAAGAAAACTAACACCTGGGCCTGAGCCAAAATTTTCCTGACTCAGGGAGGGGTTCCAGAGGCTGGGATGGACTGGGATGGTGCCGAGAGCTCTGCAGAACCTCTGAAGAAAGGAAGAGGTATAAATATGAAAATATATATATATACATATATATATATCCAGCAATAGCAAAACAACAGGGCATAAGGCAGGCTAAGCTCTCGGCAGACTCTGCTAAATGGTTTCCAATTAATTAACTGATTACATGATAGAACAGAAGGGGATTCAAGTGAGTGCTGTTGACCTTTAAGAATAATTAATATCATCAGGATAGCAAAACTCGTCCAAGAAAAATAATTAGGAAGATTCTAATATTGCCTCCAAAGCCGCATTGAAAGAGGTGAGGAAGGTTCTGGTTAATTCAGAGGCACAATTCCCAAGTATTTCCTAGCAAACCCATTTCTCCCTTACACTTGCCCCCCCTAGCAGATCTCCCACACACCCGTGCTTCTTCCCTTTGCCAGTCAATCCTCCCTCTCCTTTCCAGATCCATTCTCCCTGTCACCTCTTCTACACCCCATCCCCCTTCTGCTCTCCATTTCTTTCCTAAAGACTCCTTGCTCCAATCCCTTGTTGTAGCCTTCTCTCTCCAGCCTGGTCCCTGTCCCTCCCACAGCCTCATCCCATCCCTTGCTCATCTTTGGCCAGCACAGAGCTCCACTCTCTGCCTTCCTGACCCTCAGGAAGAAGCCCTGGTTCCCTCACATAACATCAATACACTTTTTATCTCCAGCCACTGGCAGTTTCATAGGCTGGCAGAAGGCAAGCACTACATGTATTCCCAAAAAAGCCCTTCCCTGCTTTTCCTCAGCAGTCAAATCCATCACAGAAGCTGGTCTGGGAAGCAGATGTAAGAGATGAACAGTGACAGGAGGAAGATGGGAAACTTGTGAATCTCTCCTCTCCATTACACCTCACCATGCACATGAATGCTCCTACCTCACAATATTTTCCTTGCTTCTCCTTTCCCAGTTTGCTTGGCCCCAAGGTCATGCATGGGAGAGGGGCTGGAAAGCCATTCAGCCAAGCAGGAACTGTAGTGCTGAGCTTCTCAGGGAAGGCAGCCTGAACACACTGGGAGTGAGGTTACACAAGCAGCCAACATTTCTTGTGAGGGAAATATGGAAAAACCAACCCTGGAATGAAACTCACCTTTGCAGTGAATAAATAAATTTCCTCTGCTGCTTATTATCATTAAAACTTCTGTGGCTTGACACTTCATTAAATTATAGATAAAAGGAAAAATGGTCGTCCTGGGCTCAGAAAAGCAGGCTGCTGGCCAGCGCCCTGTGTTTACAGCGGCTAATGAAAAGAAAGCTTGCCATTAGCCTGCAGCACTCGCCCCACCTCAGCAGGGATCAGAGCTACCTGCACCCCCAGCACTGGGAGCCTGGGCACCACGAGGTGCCAGAGCTGGGGACAGGCAGGGGCAGTGGGCTGGCATGGGGAGCTGCACACGTGGGGAACCGAAGGGCCTATGCCATCAGCCAGCGGAGATGGCAGCTGCCACCTCCCATGCTGTGCGGAGACTCCTGGCCGCAGCAGGAGGTGAGGCTGACATGCTCCAGCTATGCCTCACCAAATGACAAGACAAACACTCAGCCAGGGAGACAGACAGCACCAAGCAGAAGCTGCCTCATGCCAGGCTGCTGCCTCCCCCCAGTGCCTGTGGGGTGGGCACAGGGAGCAGGGAGACAGCAGGTGCCTGGGGCACACCTGAGCAGGGGCGTGGGAGCATCTCTGCCCTAAAACCTGTTTGCAGCACCTGAGCACGCAGGGGGGACTCACACTCTGAGCACAGACCTGCCTGCAAGGACACCTGAGCCAGGCCATGATGCAGCTCCTGACAGCTCAAGGCACGCTTGGCTGAGGGGGACAGCGAACTGGTAGCGATTTAATGCAGCCAGAGCCCAGTGAAGCCTGCCTGCTACACTCCATGCTTATAACCACCCCAAAAGCAGGAACACGCTTTGCCTTTGACAGTTAACTCTGTCAAAACAAACAAGAATGTCTGCACACAAAAGTTACATTTTTCCCATTCTTGTCAATACTTAATGTACGTAAAAAGAAGTAGTATCTTTTTCTGGTCACAGTGAGGAATATTTTTGAATAAAAAGACTAATCACCACAAAGCACTGAGTGCTTCAGAGTGCAGCAGGCATTCCTTCATTATTCCGAGACAGCAAATTACCCACAATTATCAACACGCACAACTGGATACAACAAACATTTAGCCAAAGCCCATGGATTGTGGTTGCAGCAAGGTTGGATGGCAGATGTCCTAGAGAACTACTCATGTGAGAAACCCCCAGACAGCAGCCGGGTAGTGGTGCTGCAAAACAAATCTATCCACGCTGCAGAGCACTGTCAGTGCCAGGAATCACTGCAGCTCAGAAAGTTAGTATTCACAGAATCTTAGAGAGGTTTGGGTTGGAAGGAACCTTAGAGATCATGTCGTTCCAACCCCCTGCCGCGGGGCATGACACCTTTCACCAGGTCAGGTTGCTCAGAGACCCATCCAGCCTGGCCTTGAACAGTTCCAGGGGTATTGAAGGTATTGCAGCTGTCAAACAGGCAGCTGGGCAGGCTGGCTGCACGGCAGGAGAGACGGAAGAACAAAGGCACTGCTGGCAGTGAAACCAGCCCGGGCACCCCACAGGCAGGCTCACACCCCACGGCTTGACCCAGCTTGCAGCTGCAGCCAGGAGTGCACAGCCCCGCTCCCCGAGAGCCAGGCTGGGCTGCACGGTGAAGGGGCTTGTTCAAGAGAAGGGCAAAGGAGGCAGGGGGCAAAAAGCAGGCTGGCAGGGCAGGGCAGGGAAGCCGCGAGGCCGCAGCGCAGGCAGGGAGCCGGGTCAGAGGGGACGGGAGCCGGCGGAGCCGCCGGCCCTGTCCGTGGTGCTGAAGCGCGGCCCCGCGGGGCGCCGGACACCGGCACGGCCGCACCCCGCCGGACACCGGCACGGCCGCACCCCGCCGGACACCGGCACGGCCGCACCCCGCCGGACACTGGCACGGCTCCCTGGGAAGCCGTCCCGGGAACGGCCAAGCATGACCTCAGGCATGCTGGGGGACAGCAGGCATGAACCATGGTCATCCTCGGGCACTACCGCGGCTAAAGGCATGGTCACCCACAGCTCCCCGGGGAGACACGCCTCCGGCTCTCACTGGCAGCCCTGTAAACACCCCACAGCCTCTTGCATCCGACATCATTCACAGCTCATCCCTTCCCAAATACAAATAAGGGGAGGGGGTTAGTGGAAAACTCCACCCCTCGACCAGTATTCTAATAAAATTTTATAATTCCAATAAAACTCATGAGTGCCTAACTTATGACATTTAAATTCCTGCCTTGTCACACACCATCATGAATTAATGTCCCATCATTCATGTCCTGTCGTATCTTATTGCTCAAACAGCATATGATTTTAATGTTTCTATTTTTCTGCCCTGGTGCTTATTGCCAGCACATTAAAAAGGGAAAACCAGCCCTGCAATCATACTGTTAGTAAACCAGGATCATGGAAAGAAAAATCCCAGGAGAGGTAACTTCTGTGGACACAGAACTTCCATGCATCCTTCCATGATTGTTCTCTCCCCCAGCAACCCCTCACGCAGGTTTCCATGTCCTCAGCTACCCCCTCCCAGGGAGGGTTCCTCCTCCCTGTGCAGCCCCTCTCACACTGGCACAGGCAGGTAAGAAATCTTTGCACCACAGGGTTTGGGGAGGAAGTAAGAGGGACAGTCAGAGGCTCTTTCTGAGCACTTCCATGCTGCAGGGATCTCAGCAGCCTAGAAACAAGATCCATTCCTTGTCATGCCCAAATCTCCAGAAAACAACTAAGTCCGTGCTACCAGTGGTCTCAGATGTAGTGATGTTTAACCAACACACAACTACATCTCATCTGCAGGATCACATCCAAGAGGAATGTTGTTCCTCTTTTTGAGGGGAAGCTCACCACAAGACATCCATCACAGCAAAGACTAGGTCAGAGGCTGACTCCCCCAAACTCTCCAACTTGTCTGAAGTTCACATTTTACTCAAATCTTGTTTAAAAAAAAAAAAAAGACAAAAACCGGGACCTTTGCAAAAACCACAGCTGCCCATTTCACATGTCAGTCAAAACACAATTGATCAAATTTCAGAGAGGGAAATAACTCTCACAGTATAACTGGAAAGAACATCTCAACATTTCAAAGGAAGGAAGGAGAGAAAAAAACATAGTAAAATCCCAAGAGCCCAGGTACCAGAGCAGTAGATATTACATGAGAATCTGAGTGGGCAAAACTTATTTGTGACAGTAACTAACTCATCTTACATTGCAACAGCATCCCACAACTCAAGGCCAGATTTCCTTAGAAACCATGCAAGGTGTTATGCATCAAATAGATCAAATAAAAGCAGAGAAAATAAATGTTATTCCAGGTTCTAAGATAGGGAACTGAAGCAGGACAAATCTTGGCACAAAGCATGAAGTGCTTGAGTTGGAAACTCTCTCAGGTCCCACTCAAGTACATCAGTCACAAACTCACTGCTCCCCCTTCTATCACAGCACAATAAACCCTCTCCACAGCAAAGCAAAGCAGCCCTCTGAATGCAGGTCAAATGATTTCAACCCAGCCTGAAGGAAAGCCACAGTCCTGCAGAGGGAACTGGTCTCTCCTCTGGCCTTGTGCACAATGGCTGGTAAAATGCAGGCGCTACCTCTGCCACTGCAGCAAAAGGAGTAGCTGCAGTTAACTGCTTATCAGACACCTGCGGCAGGAAACTGGGAATAAACATGCCATCAAACCCCTGCTGCCAATTAGCATATCAGCAAGGACCTGCACTACACTGGCATCCAGGGGACAAAGCAGATGGGGAGCAGAAGTGGAAAGTTTATGGAAGCAGAGGAGATGTTACAGCTGTTTATTTTAGTGGCTGTGCTATAGGCATGCCCAGAATTTTATAGCACTAGAGACATACAGGGGAAAGTGCCTCCCTGAGTAAATCACAGCACAGAGATTTGATCTTGGAAGGGGCTGGAGCAGGAACTGCTCCAAGCTGCCTGACTGGTCAGGTATACTAAAGAACTATTCACCTAATAGAACTTCAAGGCCATTTAAAACTTTCCCATACTTATTTTGCATATATTCATGGAGAAATTTGGTTCCCATTTAGGAAATTCAAAATAAAATCTGTCAAGGAGGTGGTTCAGGTAAATGCATTTTGCTCCACCTTCCCAGTGAACTGAGAGATCACACACTGTCATACACTGTGCCCAGCTGATACACATGGCCTCATGAGGCTGCATTGACTCAGGAGCACGGATGAGAGATCAAGAGTAATTAACACACAGCACTTTGGGTTAGGAGGAGACTGCCAGGATGGGTATGACAGCAGCACAGTGGTGAAAGGACAAAGAAGGAAGAAATCATCAGGAAGGAGGAAGAAGGGTAATAGAACATCCAGAATCAGACAGTTGCATGCAGGCACAGGGCCTGGAGCTGGTTATGGAATGGAGCAAAAGAGAGTTTAACCCCGATTCATATCAAAGAATAGGCTTTCCGAGCATGACAATAGATTAACCACCGAGCACAGGAAAGTGACCCTCAAGGCATGACCGAGAGGAAACTGTTCCACTTGGAATAATTCAGCATTTGGTACTTTGTTTATTTCTTTTTTTTAGTGTAAGATCTCAATCGAGTTCCCAGACACACAGAGCAGAGAAAGTGAAGCTTGCTAGTCTTGCAAGAGGGTTGCCTGCAGCCCTCTGAAAGCACACAGGCCTCAGTTTCTGGAGGGCTACAAGTCCTGTCCTGAAACAGCACTGAAGAGGGCAGAGAGCAACTCGCCAACTTCATACTCCCCCAGCCCCTGCAATTTTCAGGGGATGCAGCCTTGTATCTTTCCTTTCTAAACCTAAACCTGTAACATGGCTCTGGGAATCCTCATGTCAAAGCTACAAACCACATTCAATACCAAGGTACCATTTCATTTGACACTACATAACTGCCTTGAGCCAAACCAGGACACTGAAGCCAACTCCATCCTCAGCAAACATCACAACCTACAAAGGACATTCTGGGAAGCTCCAGATTAATCACAGCCCAGATTTGCCTGTGAAAATAAACCCAGGGATCAGCCAGCTCTGTCCTTCAACAGGCAAAGCGGGTCCCTGCAGCATTCCTACCAGCACCTTCCAGTTATTCTTCGAGCCTCACTTTGGGGAGAAAGAGACCAATGTGATCACACAGATAAAAACATCTGTGGAGCTGGTGATCTGACCACACCATACTCAAAAACAATTACACTCAACACAAACCAGCCCAGGGTCTCCACCTTTAAGATATTTGGGTGAAGACTGGAAGGAAAAGCTTGATCTTCAGCCCTGTCCTCACTCTGGCAGGCAGTGCAGAGAAAGTGCTCTTTGATAGAAGAGTGTATTTGGGCTGTGTCTGGGCTGGCCCACAAATTAATTTAGAGCATGTATATACCTCCAGAAGACAGTTTAAGAAGAGCCTCTGATGCAGACAGAAATGGCAATTATTAATTTTCTAAATAGAAATCTGACTACTTAAGCCTTATTTAAAAGCATGCCTGTCTCTGTAATTACACAGCCTTAATTTGTTTTCTTTACTACACAATAAATAAGGTGTGCACAATTACCCTCTGCAAATACAAGGCAGTGCCTCCCAACTGGCTGGTTGAGTACGCAGCCGCCCAGGAAAACATTTAGAGGGAATCAGCCTCTCAAGTACCTGCTCCCAGTAAAGGGTGACACAGGCACTGCAAACATCAACTTTTCTGGCTGCAGGCACAGACCCTGCTCTCCTACATGCACAGCTCTACTGTCCCACAGCCAGGAAAGGTCCTGTCCTCCCCTGTGCACCAATTCATGGTGCACAATTCTCCTGTGGACTTCCCAGTGCCTAATGAGGAAGGTGTTAATGCTGAATTCTTCCCCACAAGGCACTACAACAGCTTCTCTCTACTCTGCCTATTTTCATGATATGTGTAGGAAGTCGATAACCTCCTGACTCGCAACCCTCTATCAAGTTCAAATAAATTGGCCAAAGATGTCTAGGGTCATTAGGAGGACAGGGAGAGTTGAGAGCATGTGAGACTCAGCTCAGTAAGCTGTGCTAAACACAGCAACACAGTAAATATGTATTCAGGTGGTTTATATGTCTCAAATTTAGGAACCATACCATCCTAAAGTTTTCTTGTACAGCCTCAAGCCAAAGACTGAGCTCTTTTGTCAACACAAAAGATTTTCTCTGTTCAGGTGCATCACCTGCTAGCACAAACATCCAGAAACTTTGGCTACAAGGGTTCAGTCTTCCACAGCCTAGACCTGTTTGTCTTCACAGGGATTGTCCAGGACCATCCCTGTAATAGCCAAAGTGCTGTCAAAGATGCACAGAAACTGGACCAGGAACCCACCAATACAACTTCTCCTAGTGCGATGAACTCCAGGAAGGGCACAAAGTGACACTGGAAGGTACCCAGTTTAAATCAGAAACACATCCACCCCTATTTAGCACCCACCCAGTATTTGTTTTAGAAGGACTCAACTGGCTCAGCCCAACCAGCAGCAGAAGAGGTAGATCCAAGTTGCAAAATCTACTGTTATACTGTGGATTGTCTCTGTAGCAGTGATAGGCTTCACATCACCAATGATCAGACAGGCCACGGAGCTTTAATTGTCCTCATTCAAGGAGAAGGAAAAGGAAACCAAAGCTATTTCTAGATCCACACCTCTGGCTCCCAGTCACCCACCGCTCCTCCACTGATTAGTTTTGGCTTCAAGCCCCTTGCATTTAAAACAGCTAATTTCCAACCTTAAAAGGACAGGAAGGGCCCTGTCAGGCTGTGCTTTGGAGCTCTCTGAGGTCTACCACTTGAGCAGGTGAATATTGAAAATTCCCTTCACAGGTTTCCCACCTTTCCTCCCCAACTCTGTGATGGGGAAGGGGGAAAATACCAAGCCAGGCTTCACCAAAACCCTCACAAACCTGAGCTCCTGCAATTAGAGCTGGAATAAGTGATCTGCTTGTGATTGCACAGCTGGGGTCTGAAGACAAGCGCATGCACAGAAGAAGGGCCAGAAATAGACGTTACTGGGAGAAGGCAGAGCTATCTGGCCCATCTGAGAGGAGGAAACCTTGATGAAAGGCTCTGGAAAAAAACTCAGTTCAGCAGGAAGTTTTGATTTAACCAGGATGGGAAGGGAGGTGGGGGGGGGTTTGAAAGAAGCTTTGGAGACCTCAGAACTTGTACATGAACTTCAAGTGAAAAAAAATGCTCAGACCCAGCTTGTAACACCCTGCAAAGTTCCAGCCCAGGGTCCCCACTGCCCTGTGCTAACCCTCCCTGGCAGTGAAACCACTCTGTCATTTATTAGACACATTTGTCATCTTACTGACTCAGCTCCACCAGCAACCATCCAAACAGCCATCAAAGGAGAAGGAAAACCAGAGCAGCTGTGAAAATGCATAACAGTAACTCAACACACTTTAAGCACCATCCCATGGTCCCAGCCCTGCATGCAGCCCCGCCACGAGGGGACTGGGCCAGTATCCTTAACTCCCATCCACTACTATACCTCGTTAGAGCAGCCCAGGACTTACAGCAGAGTGACATTTCCATTAATCCTTTTATCCCTTGCTCCTACGTGCGGAGGCTGCAGAAAATGTCAGCCTTCGAGCTGAGCTCCCAGGGAGGCAGCAGCTCCAGGGCAGCCAAGGAGGCACCTGGAGGTGCTGGCAGAGTGCTGAGGACATGGAGGGGATCCCGGGTGGCACCAGGCACCTGCCAAGCCACGCAGAACCTCGGAAGCCAGGCTGGGAAAAGCTGTCTGGCTGCAAGGGAGCAGCAGCATCGTGGTCTGAGAGCCTCTGGGAAGCAGCAGGGAGTCACCATCCCTGCAAGCAGCAGGTGTCCATCCTCGGCTGCCCAGCAACCCCCACGGGGAACATCCACCTCGCAAACATCCACACAGCCAAGTCCCAGGAACGGCATCAAAACCCACTGGCAAACACCAACCAAATAATATACTTACTCGCCTCGAGCTCCAAAAGGCAAGGAAAGAAAGATGTTTGGAACATGATCAATCTTACACGGCCCGAGCAGTAAACAAACACATATTTCATCACCACGTACCAATCCTAACTCCTGACACAAGATGGATGTGGGGTTTTTTCCACTCACAAAAGTAATTCCAAAAGACAAAAACAAACACTTCGGGGAAAAGCAGTAACAATTGCCTGTGTACACATTAATGGCACATTCAGCCTCAAAGCAAGCATACACGGCCTGCTAAACTCCTACGACATCCAAACTAATTTCACCAGGAATCAAATGTTATTCATTTTATCTGCTAGATACATAAACAGCAACTGCACAATTGACAAACAACCCTCAAAAAAAAAAAATTAAAAAAAAAAAAAATCAATTGAGAGAGGTTCAGAGAGAATGCTTCCCAGGAACAAATAACTACAGAAAGCACAAAACAAATGCTACAAATGAAAATAACAAAGAGCAGAAATCAGGAAAATCCCAGTGGTCAGCATTAACGAGGGCTTATTATGAAAATATGCAATTCTTTAAGCTCAAAAAGGCTCAGTGCATGTTCACGATGCCCTCAACTATTCATGCCCTTTGGTACTGCAGATCTTCCATTTAGCAAGTACTTTGCTGTCACTTAGCAACTGTAAATGGTTTTCCAAAAAGGAAGCTTTTGGGGTTTTTCAGTTCACATCATCTCTGAGCAGACATCAAAAGACAAATCTATCCTGCTCTGCAGGTCGCATCTATCTCCTTGCCCCAGGAACAAGTCTGTATCGATGGCCCAATGCATCCACACACTCAAATGGATGCACTTTTTCACAGAAGAAGCCACTAGCACTGCTTCCCAAAAAGCAGGGATAAACACAGTCACCATTCAGGCTGTGCCCAAGGCCAAGCTCACCAACCCCTTTTTAGCTTTCATATCTGCCGTGGAGCAGAGAGGGGTTTGATCTTGGACACAGTCACTTGGACAAAATATTTCAACCCCACTGAGCACCTTGCACAGTGGCCTGAAATTCAGGCTTTGCTTTATCACCTTGGGAATGGTAAATACACATCTAGAAAATAAACCACTGCCCATGGCCTCAAGGATGTGGAAATTCCCCGTGACACTAGTCATTAGCTAATAATGGCCCAGCAGATGGACACTTGTGCAATGTCCCAGGACAACAGGGCTCCAGCCTCTCAGACACCAAACATCCCTACCTCAGGCCCACAGCAGATGCCAGTTTAAGAATTCAATAATTAGAGCAGAGCTGGTAGCCCAGGACCCCAGGTTTTGTGTCAGAAAAGCAGCCTGTGATTTAAAACTAACGAGCGGGGCAGGCTCTGGCTGTGTGCTGGGGCAGGCGGGCAGCTGCCCCCAAACTCTGCAGAAAGGGAAATGTGCAGCAGCCACCAGGCTGTTAATGATGCGAGTGCTCATTAGAGCAGCCAAAGCCAGGGCACTTCTTAGGAACCCAAACCCCTCATGTCCGCAGCAGGGACTCTCCTCATCCTGCACTGCAGCAAATGCACAGGGAAGTGGAATGGGCTTTTCCATCTCCTGCCCTTTCCCACCTCTGCCTCTCTTTCCCCATCAGCATTCCTCTTCCCTCTCCTTGCTGTTCTTTACAGACACTTTGAGGATCTGCCTTGGGAATCACATTTCCCTAGGGAGCAGAGGGAAAAAGGGACAGGAGCCACTAGCACTTACATGTAATGCAGGTGAGGGTTCTTGGCAAAGGCTCGTGGCTGGATGTTTCGTAGTCCTGAGTTCCTGATTGTCCTGCAGAGAGATGCAGAATGGCAGCACTGGAGTCAAGGCAGACAATTGCTCTAAACCCCTGCTCAGCACGTGAGGTGCGCTGGGAGCTCTCGTCTCCACCCACCCCATTCCCAGGAGGCACATCTGTCCCCAGGCAGCCTCTACAAGCTACAAGCAAAGAGGAAATCAGGCTTTTTGTCTTCATCTGATGTGGTAATGCAGCACAGCCTCAGTGCAGAGCAGCTGCTGGGCGAAGCTCTACTCCCACATCCACCAAGGCTTGCTCAGGTGGCACAACCATCTCCTGCTCTTCTCCTCTCCCTCTATCTTCACAAGCAGCACTGCACAGCAAAGCTAACTCCCAGCAAAGTCATGTCCCATCTTCATATCCAAGAAAACACCCTGCTGCTTGCAGCTCTGACAAGGAAGGGTATTTTCCATAGTGAATTCTGGATCTTGAAGGGAGAAGAATCCTTTTCACAGCCTAGTTTGGAAAAGCTCTATCAGTACTATGACCAGGATTTATCAGTACTCTCAAGCACAAGGTGTGACTATTGGGGATGGTCCTGTGCAAGGCCAAGAGTTGAACTTGATGATCTTTGTAGGTCCCTTCCAACTTGGCATGTTCTGTGATTGTGAATATCTGCTGTCCCTGCTGCTTTGTCAAGTGGGGTGAGAACAACAGCCAGTCTGCTTACAAGGGGGTTGTGTGTTAAAAGCGCAGCTTGCTGGAATTTGGTTACTGAGTGCTCAGCCCCATACACCTCCTCCAGCCCACATGGGAGCTGTACTTAATGTAAAGCTCCCAGTGAAACACATTATTAGAATCTCTGACTAGCCCCGAGCAACATTCTGCACTTCACACAAGAAGCATCCAGGGCACTTACAGACCCAGAGGATGTAGGAGGGGGAATTAAGAGATTGGGTGGCATCCTTGCTTGGCCAGGCTTCCCAAGCATCTGGAAACTCCCTTCAATCTCCTGGACCTCAGTCTCCCCACCATGACGCACAGAATTGACCTCTCCCCGTGCTCAGAGAGCTGTGCAGGGAGATGCAATTCCCTCATTGCGCAGCAGCACCGTGATGGTAACTGCACTAAATGAGGACCAACAGCTCAGCAATGAAGGATTGGTGGAGACAGCTGGAGTTTTACATTGTGGGGCTGAAATGAGTCAGAGCAACACATAAGCCCAGAACCAGAACAGCAGGGGAGAGGAGAGGTCAGGGCTGATGTGTGTTGACAGAGCCGTCAGGAGCTAGCAATCCTCCTCGCAGACCCAGCCAAGACCAAAAAGCATTTCATCTCCATTTTGTGGAGTCTCATAGCAAAACACGGTAGATCCAGCAGCTTAAACTGGCAGTGTGGAGGCTGCAGAGGGAAGGAGGCCACAGTTCTGATGGAAGGAAGGAGCTGCCCAGGCCCATTCCCCTCCCCAATGCACAGGACATACTCACAGCCTCTGGAGTCCCGTGTACAGCTCCATGTCAACGGCGTTCAGTGTCTGCAAGTTCTTCCAGTTCTCTATGTGTCTGTGGAGAAGAAGGAAAGGCTCAGCTGTAGCACAACCAGATGGCTGCTGAGCCCATGGCAGGGACAGCACACAGAGGGAGAATGTCACACCCTACCACGCAGCCCCATTCTGTTTTCCCAGCATTGTGGAAAAGTCAAATGACATGGGTTTACCCATAGTTTCAAGCACAGAATGTGCAACCAAGCCATTGAATATCCTTGCCTAAGTCATTGCCCCTCACTGCACACATCAGAGAGCAAAGACACGATTGAAATGGGTCATGCAAAAAGAGTGAAAGAAAATAAAATCTCTCAACAAAAACTTAGGGTCTAAATGAAAAAAGTCATATATTTACCCACTCTCTAACTGGGGCGGATAAACAGGGCCCTAGTCTTTGCTGGCTGGAAGCACTGCTGGCAGGAGAGCACCAAGCTTAGTTTGGAAACATTGCCTTTATTACAAATTCCTCAGTCGCCTGGGGCAATCTGGCAGGTATGTTATAGAGAACAAAAACAGAAATAGATCTGTCACCGCAGGATCATTTTCAGTAAATATTAGAGGCGGGGGAAGGTGACAGATCAGCAGCCCCAGAGAACAGGGTCCCCTGTTATCGGCAGCACAGGAATGATGCTGGCAGCAGTGTGGCTGCCTGGCTGTGTCCACAGGCCTCTGCTAAGAGGCTGCAATGCTGCGTGGTGTGAAAGGAGTTCAGTCCTCATCTCCCAAGCTGTCCGTAGCCAGCTCTGGCTTTCTCCCAGATTAAGCTCAGACACACTCCCACCAGAAAGCACAGCCATTTTCAGGAGGGTTTTGCCGAGAAGCAGGTGGAGGTAGCCCTCTCTAAAAGTCAACTGAGAGGGGGAAAAACATCTGGCAGGTCCCCTTGGATGATATGTGCAAGAAGCCCAACTTTGAAGTCTCTGAACACATGCACCCAAGCTCACATCTGCCTTGATGCAATAGTTGGCTTTGGACGTGACCCTGGAGAGGGGAAACATGTCCAAGTGATGAAGGGTTGGAGGGATGAGAAACCACTGAGAACTATCCTGTGATCGTAGGAAAGAAGGTTGCAGGACCCCACATGGTGATCCAGAGGGGGAGCAAGCAGAAGAGGGATCTCAGACCACTTCCTGAGCTGTCACAAGGGCTACATGTTCCTCCTCCAGCATTTGCTACGCCTTGTGCTTGAACAAGAACAGATGAATTAGTGTGACAGAAGCCATGGACCTATTTGAGCCACACCCCAAATAACATCCAGTTCAAAAAAAATAAAACACAAAGCCTGGACTAAATCTCATCATATTTCTCTGTTCTCGCCATGCAGATCCAAGAAAAGCAGAGACCCACAGGAGTCACCTCTGCTTTCCACATGTTCTATAATTTGTCTGCATGCCCAGAGGGGTTAGTCTAAGGACACAGAACAAGTTCCCAACTGCTCTTGTATGACAGGGTAAGTCACAGTTCATCCCCAATGCCCTGCTCATCAGCTTGGATTGCCAGTGTCCCAGACAGAATGAGAAACAGGACATTATTACAGCCACCTCATATTCCCTGCCAATGTCTAAGGCCCCTGTGAACATTTCCAGAACAAAAGACAGACTGGGAGGAGTCATTCAGGAGCCCAAGAACTCTGTGAAACCCTTTGGAGTCAAAGCAGGGCTGCCAGCTCAGGTCCTGGGCCACGAGACCGCAGGACCGAGTAAGGACAGAAATACAGGTTGAAAACATTTCCCATCTGCAACTCCTACATAGCAAAGTGAGGGTCCTCCAAGAGAAAGAAAGAACATGGGAAGGAGGAATGGGATGATAAGGGTTTACCACCAGAGCATGCTGAAGCCACAGCACCAAGCAATGACCTTCAGGGAGGGATGGAGCAGTTCCGAGCCAGGAGTTATGGAGCAACCACAGCTGGGAAAGAAACAGCGGCCAGATTGGCTCTTGTTTTATTGATTGTGTTTGCTAAAAAAAGTCAAGGTTATTTTTGACCTGACACTCAAAGCCATGTGGGCAGCGTTCTAGAAGAGACAGAAAAAGACCTGAGCTTGTTCCCAGTCACATGCCCAGACACAAACTTCCTGACTCAGCACTGGTGTGTGGGGGTCTGGGGGTCTCCCCATGGCCGAGACCCCTCACTCCCCAGTGACATAAAACTACATTGCAACTACAATCCACAACCTGTATTCCAGCCTCCCAAACAAAGCCCATGAGCTTCCTGAGCCAGATATGCTTTGGTTCATTATTTAACAGAGACACACCACACCCATAAAGACAGAGACACGAAAAACAGCAGTGGAAATACACATGCATGCACATATATAGGATAATCCCCCAAGCCAGCAGCTGCTTTATGTGGAGTGCAATGTCGGGAAATAACAATTAGGTGCACGGGTCAGCAAGGGTTTTTGAGTCCTTTAAGCTGCACAAACACCACCCTTCTCAGGGATTTGCAGAAAGGGCTTTTCCCATTTTTGTTCTGATTTTTCAACTTGGCATGAGTTGCATCCTTGCTCCTAGAAGTGACTAATCAGTCTTGGTTTACAGGCACCTCAAAGATACACCAGGAAAAATATTTTCTTTGGTTCCCTATTGCTTTAAAAAGAATAGTGTAGCTTTTCACTGGCTGGGTTCACCTGAACCCACTTTAAAAACAAAACAGAAATGTATCTTATTCTGATAGCTCGAGGAGTCAAGCTGTGATTGCAAAATTGGCAGTGGTTGCACAGGAAAGCAAACCAACCAAGCGGAGAAACTCCACCCCTGAAATTTAAGTCCCTCATGTCCTTCAGTATCTCAGCTAGCTCCCCCTCTTTTCCTTCCAGGGTTTTGCTTGCCCTGGAAATCTCGTATCCTCCCACTTGCTGCCAAAGACTGAGACCTTCCCTCCTCCTCTGCCTCGGTTCATTAACCTGGCAGGAACACAGGTGCCTGGTTCACACCAAATGCAGCTGTGACAGCTCCCAGCCCTGCCCTGGTCTCCTCAGGCAGGCGTTGAGGTATGAATTACAGTCAGCGGACTACAGTTTTTTCCTCCTTGCACATCACTAAGTACATATTCCTGTGGCATTCCTCAGTTATTACTAAGGCAAACTGCTCTTCTGCAAGACCCAATAGCTTTGAGAGCATTTCCATACTTCACAAATCCTGAGGAGCTCACCACCTGCAGATCCACCTAGACTCCTATCCAGCTTCTAATCGAGACCATATGAGGTGCATCACTGACACAGATGATGTTGTCACTTATTTTTTGGGTGGAGGATGGAGGGTAGGGCATGTTTGTTTAAATACTCACTTCCTTCTCATACTTCTTGAGTGTTAGAAGGGTCCTGCTGGTCCAACTCTCCTTGCTTGTACTGCGCACAGCTGAATTACACCATGCTTTCTACAGACCAAGCAAATTCCACCTTGGGAGTAACAAGAGCTTTGCCCTCCCAACTCAGACTGAAATGTTGCACCTCTCATTCCTTACCCAAATGTACTCATTTGCATTTTATATCCATCTTCTCTTGCATCAAAACTGTCTTGCTCAGGGAGCTCTTTTCCTTTCCTGGCACTTTTTCCTCTCTGCTTTACAAGCAGGAGCCAGGCCCACCCAGCTATCATTTACAAGCTACATGATGCCAGGTCTTCTAAGGCAATGCATCTGTACCTGTGAAGTGCGAGGCAAATTGTCTCAAGTGCCCTGAAGAGACACTAACTCACATCCCAGAAGAGATGCAGCTATATTGCTCAGGCAGAGTCCTGGCAGCGAGGTTATTTTGCTTCTGATTTCAAACCCAGCACAACTGATGCTTGCACTTGGTGACCAATGCAAGAAGAGTCACTGTAATAGACACATAGAGAATGGTCTCTATTTTCTTTATCAACCTATTTAAGTCTCTTTCCCTTGAGTAAGAGTGACCAAAACCACAGAGCAGTCTCCAGGAGATCTCACTTTGCAACAGCATGAGCAGCTCCCCAGTTACACTGAACAAACCTTGAGTTGAAGCCTGAGATCACACCAGCCTTTATCACACTCCCATCAGCTTCTGTTAACCCCATAATTAAGCATTGCACCAAGCATTTCTGTCTACCAGGTCATTTTCAATGGGCGTGATTTCCTAGCTGGCAGCGAAAGCCTTGTTACACCCACATTTATGTTCACCCCACTTGGCACTGGAGACCATATCTTAGTTTTGTTATTGCAGCTCTTCCCATCATGTCCCCACAGCTCCAGCTGCAAAGCCTGTGAGCACACCCCTGGCTCTTGTGTCCTCAACAAAAGCACAAGCCAACGTCACCTCCAAGGGGCCTCAGCAGTTCTCATCCTTCAACACCTCCCACCACCACTTCACCTAGCACACCTGGGCTATACAGTGTCTTCTCCAGAAAAACAAACCACTTGTGATGTAATGCAGCATCACATCAACCTCTCCTCACAAAGTCCTCTCTTTACTGAGGAAATCAGCTGCCTTTCCAAAGGAAGGAATAGGCTTAGCCTGACAAAAGGTAACACTAGGAGGCCAATCCTGTATCACATCTCAGCCTCCACATGCCCACAGTCAGGCCTTTACAACTTGTTGAAGTAGTAGGCCACTGCAGGCACACCAATGGTCACTCCCCAGCTCCATGCTGTGTCCCTGTTAACAGCAAACCTGTGAAGCATGAAGCCCTGTTCGTCAGCTCAGCAGCTTGCAAGCATCACATCCTGCTCACAGATCCCAGAGCACTGTGTGAAGCCAGCAAGGCAGCCAGGTGTCTGCCCCTCCATGACAGAGATCAGCGATCTTGCTGACCATAAGGTCACCAACTCACAGGGTTTAGGTTTCAGCACATCTCAAGGAGTGCCAGGACCTTGCCCTGCTTGCTGGAAAGGGGCTGGTAGCCAACAAACCTGTGGAAACAGCAATTCCTTTCATTCCCAGAAGGAATGCCTGTGTCTGACAAAAAGATAACAGGCTGTTGTCATCTTCTTGAGACTGAACAGCTTCACATGCTCCCCTTCCAGCCCAGGGACAATGCAGCAAAGGAGACTGGGATATCCACTGGGATTCAAACACAGCTAGGCTCATTTCATCCCACATGCACAAGGCAGAGGTGAAGACACAGCCTCATGCCAATTCACCAAGCCATTAACTTGAGGCTACTTAATGTGTCTGGCCATCCTTCACCCTGCTCACACAACAAGGATAACATTTGTCTAATCTCTCTCAGCTTTTCAAGCATTGTGGTCAATGTCTAAAAAAGGCACCTGATAAGCACCAAGTACTACACAGCATGTGTACACATGTGATCCCCAAATCTGTGTCTATCCCAAACCGGAGGGGAGCAACTTTTCCCGAGGATGCCATCAGCTCCAATCAATGCCCGAGCAAATGACATGTCCCTGCTGTGCAAGTGCCACCACTCGTGTTTGGATGCTGGGCAGTAAATAAGCTGTGTGCCAGCAATTAGGTAGCACCCCAATACACGCACAATTATATTTATTTTTATATAAATAAATATATATAGGGAAGGCAAGCAGAGCATTTGCCTTCTCTCTTGTAGGGCAAAAGGAAAATTGATTCATCACCCAGGCCTATTAAACCTTGCAATCCAGGCAGACACAGTAGCTTTCAATTACCTGATATGTTTAGCATTATAAACAGACCTCCTGGCACATCAGCTCCAGACCATGCAAATGTGAATTTGATGGCAGGGGGAACAAAGGAAAGACATCTCTGAACCCTTGTCCAGTAAGACCTGCCTCCTCCAAGCAGAGGTGCTGCAGTTGCTGATGGGAAGCCCTGAAAGTTGGTGCAGGTCCCACACCCTAGGGCTAAGCACAGCCATTGTGGTTACTGCCAGCTCCTTTTATCCACCCCTCACACCCTACATGGGGCTGAGGAAGCCATAAAGGAATCAGACATTTTTCACAGGATTATAAGGCACTTATCACATAATTTAATAACTAGAGGCACAAAGGACTTGATTTCCTCAATATGAAATTTATAACAGTGAATTTATAACAGTGAATTGATAACAGAAACTTAAAGGCAAGTGCAGTTGAATGAAGACTCACAAGGACAACATTTTCCCCATTTAAAGCAGTCTTCCCTTTCCCAAAAAGCATGGAAAGGTCACCCAGCAGTGGATCATTAAGGATAATTTGAGGTCAGTGGGAAAAAGAGGGTAGAGAAAGCAAATCCAGCTTTGTAGAAACAATTATGAGCATAACCCCACAGTGTAATTGTGATTCGTCAAGGTAATGATCATAAAACACCGCTGCAACACAGCTCCCTCAACACTGTTCTGCTCCTGCTGCCAAGGTCATGTCAGGGTACATGGGTGCTGCAGAGAGGGTGACAGGGATGCACTGAGCCCCCATCCCAGGGGTCACCTCCAACCCAGAAATCCAAACCAGACCCTTCCAGAAGGGCTGAGCAAAGGAAAAAGTTCCCAATCCCCCGCTGAGGAAGATGGGGGAACAATACAGCTCCACACAAGCCGCTGCACAGGGGAATCTCAACAGTCCTCTGGAGAAACTCAACTGCTAGACACAAGCAAGTCACGGGACACAGGGAATTCAGAGTGGAGGCCCTCACAGAACACTTTTCAGATGAGTCCAGACAAGCTTCGTGTTCACCCCAACAGCATCTGACTGGCCCCAGGCTGGACAGGAGCATCCACAGGGTGCACAAGAGCTGCTGCAGCTGCACTTCCTCACAAGACTGTCATATAGAGACACCCTACTATGGAAGATGCCCTGAGAAACAGCTTCAAACTATGCTGGACAGGTTTGGTTTCTTTTCCCAGGCTCTGCACTTATTCCATCCTGCATGGGATCCGTAAGGACACACAGGAGCTGGACATAAAAAACAGACAGCAGTGCCAGCATCACCAGAACCTCATCCTTTGATTTTGTCCCACAGACAGGAGATACTCCCAGGGTGCACTGTGCCTTGCATTTGTGCATTCACCCAATTCCTGCTCTTTGAGCCTCTGCATCCCCCAGCAGCTCTAGATGATGACTTACAGAGCAGAGAGCATTCCTTTCAGGGACAGTGTGTCAGTGTTACTAGAGGACAGCAGGCTGTCTGGGCCCAGCATGGACAGATGGCCACAGCACACAGGAAACAGTATGTTCCTGTTATCACACACTGCATCCAAAGTTTCTCAGTGTAGGGAATTATTCCCAGGCACACACTTTCAGAAAGAAGGAAATGGGTACAAAGCAGGATAGAAGAGCTGAAGAAGTGCTGTGGGCAGCAGTACAGCTGCCACCACAACAAATACCTGCCTTACTATTCCATCACTATTACCTTACTAGTCCTGGGAGGGAGCAGCCCTGGGGTCCCAAGCAAGGACTGAGGTGTCCAAAATCATTCCAGTGCTGAAGAAACCTCATTGATCACAGACAAACAGCATTGCAAAAGCCTCAAGAGGAAGCTCCCAAGGGCTGCAGCATCTCCTGCATGGGGAGCAAGGTTGAGAGGACAGCGCTCCAAAAACCTTTCTGTGTAAGGGCTGGGCTCCTGGTTCAGCACCTTGGCACTTCCCAGCTCCTGCAGGCTCTCTCCCTAGCTCTTTCTTATTTATTCCCACGACTATCTGACCCCTGCACAATCCTAAACACCATCCAGAGTGAGAAAGCATGAAATGCTAAGAGCAGTTTTGTCCTGCAGACCTGGAGATAAATACACAAATACAGACACCTTGGGCGAATCATCAGTAAAAATGAGAGTTCACTCCCCACCTGCAACATCAGCCAAAGCTCACTCCCCTTTTCCTCTGAGTGGCAAAACCAATTATATTTCCCCAAAAGGGCATTTCTTTCATTACTCTCTGGCAGGAGAGCCTACAAAACCAGTCTTCTGTGCCCAGGTAGGTGCTTCCCATCACTGGACATGGATCTGGGGTATTCCTGGCTCAGGACTGCTAATATCAACCTGTGCATGTCTGATCATACCACATCCCCAAAATAGCCATGCAGCTGGCTAGGATGGGAGGGCAACCCAAGGGCAGGAAAAAAAACAAAACATTTCCCTGGGAGTTTTACCACACACAAACCTCAGGGCAAAGCAGCATCCTTTGGGCTCCTGCACCCATGTAAAGCAAAAGAGGTCCCATTTTTCAGCAGCTCTCCATGCCAAAGGAAAGGATGCTTTATCTATAGGATTTCATATGCAGGGAGAGCCAGCAGTGTGCAGCATTTTGTGGTCTTTAAAGATCAAACGGCATTTTAGAGAGGAAGCAGCACCCTGGTCAAAATCGGCTTCAGTAATCACATTTTGCTTTATTAAACTCTCCCTGCAATTTCAAACTGGAAGTCAGATTCCCTCACACTCCCGTTTCCAAACAGGTCTGGGGCTTTTCAGAAACTAAACTCTATGTTTTTAATTTTAATACAGATATATATATATATATATATATATATACAGATATATATATATATATATATATATGTGTGTGTGTGTGTGTGTGTGTGTGTGCATCCATGTATATCCATATATCCAAGGCCTATATACATGGATCACATATATTTACCACTCCAAAATTACTTGATTCCAAGATTAATTCTTTCTTCAGTTCCAAATGCTGTGTGGTTCTGCAATGCCTGGGGATGTGATGTGAATTAATCTATTATTATTATTACTATTATTATTACTA
>VZTX01020341.1:61588-141256 GCA_013400915.1 Pardalotus punctatus
CCCCCAAACAGCTCCCAAGGAGCCTGAACTCTGATCCTCAAGCATTTTGGCTCCTCAGATGTTTATGAAGCTCAAACAAGCAGGCAGCAATGCCCAGTTGGGCTGGCCACAGCCAGGCTCCCAGCCTCTGCCCTCAGGACAGCCATAGGCAGAGCAACTCCAGCCTTCAACGAGATTTTCCAAGGCCCTCATTACCTCCACAGCCTCACAGATCTGTCTGCCCAGCTTCTATCTGCTCCCCATAAAGCCAAAGAACCAGATAAGTTCTCCATTCAGTTTATTTTTGAGCAAACTGCCATGACCCCCAGAGGCTTGTATCTGCACTTCAAATAAGTAACAGCCAGCTCTGCCCACCCTCTTCAGCAGCAATGGAGGGGCTCCTCCATCACCCAGGAGAAGGCCTCAGTCCTCTTTTCCCCAGGAAAAGCCATGAAAACAACATCCTCCCTGCACTCCACTAGACTTTTCCTACAAGGGACACACACACACACACAAACTGACTTGGCTCTTATTGCAGAGGTGTAAGAGCAGAAGCATCACTCAGGAGCAGGGGGATGGACTGATTAAGACATGGTGACTCAGAGCTCTAGGCTTCCCAGGACAACAGGTATTTTGTGGGAAGTCAGCTGGCTCTGAAAAGGAAAAGCAAACCAGCATGCCTATAAACATGACACAGGCAGGAAGAGGAAGAAAAGAGAGCAAGGAGGTAATGGACACTTTAAAAGCTCCTCTCCCTGCACTTTACTTTGTTCATATAAATGTGAAAAAAATACCTTGCAAAAATCTTATAGAAGGCACTCTGACAGCCAGAGATGCTGCTAACCAGGCTGTTGTGTTAGACCTGATCCAGCTGCACAAACAGCAAATCCTGGGACTTTCTATCTCCTCTCTCAGCTCAGTCTGCCATTCCTCTAGATAAAGTCATAGGTGAATTATGGAGGAGCCTCTGCTTGTCCAGCATCTTGACTTGCAGCTTCTCAGGACACCAAGAGCAGCCCTCCCTGACCAAGCCCCAGCCCTCCACTGGCCATGGGCACCTCCTTCACCAGGGCCAAAGGTGGGCTGAGAGCCTCGAGATCACACTATCCAAGCATGCTGCTGTTGATCTGCACTGGCTGCTGATCTGGTAAGATTTGTTTTACACCAGGAGCAAAGGCAGGAGGACACAGCCCGAGTTACTGCAGCATGGCCAACATGAACCCAGCACTGACATCCCCACCCTGCACTAGCAGGGTCTCCTTGCACTGTTTGAGGATGTTCATCACTGGAGCTTGGGGCTTTGCAGAGGTTTAAGGCCACAGCAGTGAGAAGCAGTGACATCCACAAGACAAGCGAAAATATGATGAGCCCAAAAGCTTTGTGCTCCTGAAAATGAGCCTCCTGTTGCAGAAGGATTTCCAGGAGGTTGGCATTAAGCTGACAGGTATAAAATCTCTCAGGGGCATTTGAGGAATCCAAAGGTCCTGCTCAGTAGTAATTGAAAAGAGGCAGGGAGCAAGGAAGTTACGATGCACCTCCTGACATCACTTGCCCTTTTTCCACTTGCTCTGATGATGTATTTAACAGGACACATGTCTTTTTGGTGCCAGCTAGGGTCATGGAACAAAACTGAAGCCAGAAAGCAGATGATCAGACAAAGTCCTCACAGGGAGATACTGCTGTTTTATTATTTTTTGTTCATTTGTTTTTGCAAAGAATCACTCAAACTTTGTTTCAGCTCCCGAGCAGCTGAAGGGCCAGTAGGTTCCCAAGCACCAGCCCATTCTCAGAGCAAAGTACCCAAGCCCAAAGCATTACCAATGAAGGAAAACTCACTCCGCACAAAGCATATGGACATCTGCCCCCAGAGCAGACAGCCCCCCGGGGAGCAGGGCTGGCTCACTCACAGCCGGCAGCAGCTGGGCCCCAGAACCCACACCATGTGCCAGGCTGGGCTTACTGGGGCCAGCAGCTGGCAGGGACAGCCCTCCTGCAGCCAGCTCCTCCCGCTGTGGGGATTGCAATGGGATGGAAAAGGGCTGCCCCGTGCTCCCTCCTGTGCAGCTGCAGTGCTGGGGCCAGGTGTCACCAACCTACACTTTGTTGTCCCCCCACACCAAGCTCCTTGGGGGCCCACCAGCCCCTCAGACACCTTCAAGCTCACCAAGCAGCCAGACCTGCCCAAAGCCCCAAACTCAAGCCACCAAGAAAACCATAGATATCTCCAACAGGACTGGGTCAAGCCACTTTCTGATCTCTCATGCTGCAATGCCAAGGCTCGGATTCAGCCTCCAGGACAGGACACACAATGTCACCATGCCAGTCTTGTACCTGTCATCATATTACCAAAGTTTTCTGCCTCAAAAATCATCATTTATAACCCTTCCAGATGTTTTACTGGCTCTCAGTGAGGGCAGGAGACAGAAGTGAAGGAAGCAGGATAAGGACAGAAGGGAGAGCAGAGCCTAGAGCCAAAGCAGCACTGGGATGCTCCAAGGCCAGAAGCTGCAGCTCCCTCGCCAGGACTCTGGGCCCTGCAGGAAAGCAGGGACAGGTGGAAGACATTCCTGACTTCCACCTGAGCTGGCACAGCCCCCAGCACCACTGAACTCACCCTCCTGACAGTGATGCCACCAGCCTGGGAAATGACTCTGTGCATCAGCAGCTGCACCATCCTGCATGGCTCCCCTGAGAGCAGCAGTACGTGCTGCCTCCACACAGCCAGCCCTGCATGCTCCTGCCCCTTCCCAGCCCCAAAGCCCTGGCACAGCTGCCCCATGAGGCCATCCCGGCCTTCCCAAGCTGTGCAGTGCAAGCACCAACTCCCACTTCCACATTTTGGGTGGAGAGAGCATCAGGGCTGCCTGACCATGAGGTCCCACATAAACACACTGAGCTAGAGAACTTATGGGTGAGAGGCAATACAAGATCTCCTGAAATGCTCCCCACCCTGACCAACAGGCTTCTGCCCAAGGTGATTTTAAGGTGGGTTAGTTTTGGCTTTTCACATCTTTCCCCTAACTCCCCTTTGAAAAATCCTGTAGTTGCTATGGAAATAGTCTCATCAGTATGGGTGGAGCATAGCAGTACCGGCCAAAACCCCCCTGTGGCTCCCAGTTGACATCAGTGCCTAGGACCTGGCAGCTCTGGAGGTTATCCCAGCTTGCACAGGGAATACACGGAGCTTAAAGCAATGCTTGGCACTGAGGGAGGAGTGAGACCCATCTAGGAGTCAAGGGCAGGGACCTGCAATTCACCCGGGGATAAACAGGTTAAAATAATAATTGAGACACTCTCACACTGGCTAAGGGATGAGAGGGTTATAAACAGCAAAAAGCTGCAATTCGCCCCAGCAACACCCTCACCTGGAGCAGGAGGTGGCCACAGACTAGGGTAGCAGGGGCAGAGCTGAGCTTTGTCACTGGCCCTGCCACCAATGCAGCCTCCAGGGAGGCTTCTCCTGCCCACCCTGAGCTCCCAGCTCTGACAGGAAGCTAATCAACAAGCAGGGTGTGAACAGCAACCATCAAGTGTTGCTGAAAGGGCTGGAGAGTAGAACAGAAACCTTTCCCGTGTGGCAAAGAGGGCAGCACGTTGGGCAATTGCTAAGAGCTCCAGCAGAACCACTGCACACACTGAGTCACCCCCTCCCACCTGAGAGCCCTGGCTGCAGAACGTTCAGGTTTTACACCACGAGTCAATTCCTTGCTGAAAACACCGGCAGAGTCCTTGCAGACGATGGGTTGTCCTTTATCACTAGAGCTAGGAGCAAGGTCCCCAGGCACCAGACACCAGCTGAGTGGGAAATGCATTTTCTCCATGGGAGTGGACAGCAGGCCAGCAGCGCTCTGTGCACAGGGAGGTGCCACTGCTGTGCTGACAGATGTACTGCAGCTGTCATCAACCCCAGATTTAGGGTAAGTGTCAGAACCCCCATGTCCATAACCCCACCCAGCTGGGAGAGAGGGAGGATGTGATGCCTCTGTCAACAGCACGGACACCTCCTGCCTCTGGCCATGCTGAGGAGCTGCATTCAACCTGCTGGCATCTGTCACCTTGTCACCAGCTGCAGCCCATGACTAACGGCATCAGGAAGCTCTCTGAGCTGCAGAATGCTAACACAGATTGCAGCCACTACCGGGGCTTTCCCCAGCCATTCCCAACCAGAGATCACATCATTAATGGCAGGTTAACTCTGATGCAGCCTGGTGCCCCAGCAAGGAGATTCCAAGCTGTGTGGTGGAGCAGTTGCATCACCAGATCTCACCGTTACATCAGCATTCATGGTGAACCAGCACACATGAAACCCCTTTCACATGACCACTGCAAGTGTGGCCATGGGCAGGTTACAGATGTTTTCCCAAGCATTTGTCTCCTGGAGCAGGGATTTTCCTACACTCAACGCTGATGCCACCACACAGAACTCACCAAGCTTTACCATCCTCCCCCACCAGCCTTACACAAAGCCCCTGGGGCTGTCACACAGCACATCCCACCCTCTGCTGCTCCCAGCCCTGCCTGCCCCAGGACACATCCATTTGGGCTGACACATTACTGGTTCCAGGGTGGATCCGAGCACAGCACAGAGCACAGCTGGACCCTGCATTACAGGTGCACGACCCTATTCAAAGGACTAAAGAACAATTTGCACCATCAGACTGCAAGGTACACCTCTACACACCTACTTTGCCAGCATCTTGCCAGATCCCAAAGTCTCTCCCAGAAGAATGCAGTCAAGAGAGAAGGTTGGGCTTGAGCTGTTAATGAGCCATCTATGCCTGGTCAGAGATGCTGCCAATAACAGAAGCCCAAACTCCAGCAATTGTTCTTTCTCATCTAAATTTAACAAGTTCAAGACAAACCAGAAAGTAGCAGCCAAAATGCTTCCCACCCCCTGTCCCATGCCCAGGGAACACACAGTCTCTCTTGCTCCCTGCTGCAGACATCTCACTGCACCAACCAAAAACATTTTGCTCCACATTTTGGGGGAGACGCTAGTGAAAGAACGTGCGTGCAAAGCTGCCTGCAAAGCAAAGGGGCTCTACAAAATCAGCAGACCCAAATCAGCCCCACTTGCACCAGGGACAGCAAACCCCAGCTGAAGCCAGGGCAGCAGCCAGCCAGCCACCCACAACTCTGTGCCACTGTCACCTCCAGCTCACAACACTACACCAGCACACATTACCATCCCTTCTGCAACATCACCACAGGCCTGGGTGACAGACTGAAGTCCAAGTTCCTACAGTGCTTTTATCCCCTGTGACCCAGAAGGAACCATCACATATCATGCAAAACAAACACGGGCCAAGTAAACAACTATCTCTAATCACACAGCAGAACTTTTAGGATTCCTTAAGATGAAGTTCTGCCAACAGCCACCTTTTCTCCATCTTCACCCCAGCTTGGAGGTCCCCATCAAATCCTCAGCAGCAGGGATGCTTTGGTGAGGCCCAGTCAGCCCTGTGGATGCTGCTACCAGGAAGATCCTGCTGTTAGGCAGGAGAGCAAGATTTTGGGGCCGAGTCCTGGGGAAGGCACCCAGGTGGCTGCATGGGTGCACCCCAGCTGCACCCCACAGCACCCCAAGATGCCCAGCAGAGAGCTGTGTCCCTTGCCTGCATAGCAGAACAGTTCCTCAAATAAAAACTCCCCACAGCCAGCACGGTGAATAAGATTACAACAAATATAAACTAATGATACAGCTGTCAAGACAGATTAGACTGCACAGTGTAAAAAATTGCAGGGCTGTTTAGTCACAACAATATAAGATTAATTTATCAATACAGCTTATGTGGCACTGGAGAGATAGCAAATTGAATAAGTGAATCTTTTCTACACCTTGCTCAAGGAGGGAGTCTCAGACCCAATGGGTGTATGGGGCTGGATACCAGTGAGAATCCCTGGGCTGCTATCGCCTGGCAGGGCTAGTTTGACAGCCCAGGGGGATCTGCATCTTCATCCCAGGCTTAGAGGATGGCACATGCGCCACCCAAACGCATGGCTCTGCACCCACATGTCCTAAAGTTGCCCACCCTTCTGCAGTACCAGACTGGAGAGGGATGTTGCTAAAGCAAGATATCCAGAAGCTGCTGCAGGCAGGAACCTCCCAGAGCCTTTTCCACAAGCTCCTCCAAGTTCAGCATCACAGGATGGAGCCTCTTGTGTAGCCTCACCTTTCAGCTCTGTCCCAGTTCCAGCATGTACCTGTGCTGGTGTGCACAGGAATCCCAGGCAGCATCCACTGCTCTAACGCAGGCAAAAATATGCACAGCCAGAGCCACCCCTTGGGGGCGAAGTCCTGACAGAACCAGGCAAGACTGCAGCCCTGAGAACATCTCTCATGAGATCCCAGAAAGCAAGAATCCACCCCACAGGTCCTTAGGAGGCACTTCCCTGTTCATCCCACAGCTTCTACCCAAAGACTACAGCATCAGCACTGGGCCCATATCTTTTCAGATCTCTCATATGTTATCATCTGTGGGTTAAAAAATGTGCAAGTAAATAAATAGGTGCAGCGATAATGAGCCAAGGTTTCGATCTGTGAAGGTGAGAGCACAGCAGCATCTGCCAATATGAAGGAAGCACCCGTTTCTATAAATATTGAAATCCGGTAATTATCATCATTAGAACTAGTTGTGATTTAGCCATAGCTCAATCCCAACAAGTAAGAATGGCATTTATTTGCCACAATTAGAACAGCTAAAAATACCTCCCAAACTTTGCCTGGTTCAGCCCCATCCCAGCAGGCTCAGCTCTGGGCAGGGAGAAAGGCAAAGCAAGAGATTGCTTGAAGGACCATGCAGGGCTGAAGAAACCCCGTGCTTTCACAGGGAGGCCAGGACACCAACACAGGGCCACCCCATCTTCTAGGAGCTCTTCATAATACTGCTCCATGGCTTTATCCCCAGCTCTGGTTCATCCCAGCTAATTCCTGCCCCACCACACTGGCTCACAAGGATGGCTGTTTCCCATGCAAAGCAACATTCCCTCCAGCAAGCTAGATTTTCCATACTGAAAGTTTCTTCGTACTTGTATCAAAAGGCAGATTTGCTTTAAAAGGCAAACAGAAAAGCCTGGCTCAACCAAGCCATCCCCCTGGCAGTGGGGGCAATAGCCCTGGTAGCACCCAAATTATCCAAATCAGCCATCACTGGCAGCCACGGGTTTCCTCACCTTGTGGGGACCTCGCAGTTATGCCTTTTTCAGTGAGATGCCCAGCATCCCTTCCAGGCTCCAGCTGACAGCTGAAGGAGCCCCAGAGCTCAGCACGCTGGACAGACAGCTTCATGGATAAACTTCCTGGAAGGCCTCATCCTTCCCAGCTTCTACAAACAACTCCTCACACAAAATCCTGGGGGCAGCATCAAGCTGTCCTGTCCTTCCTCTGCAAAGTGACCAGGGGGTCACCACCTTTCTAGGAGCTTTAAACACAAAGGGGCTTTGCCATCCTCCCTTGAGGACACATCTGCATTCCAGCTGCCACCAGCAGGTTCCCAGCCTTTTCTCCAGTGATAAATAAATGCCTGTGAGGTGCAGATAAATATTGCAGGAGGCAGACCTCAAAGCAGCTACAATCACCTCTCAGCTTCCTATCCAAGTCCACAATCCAGGGAAAAAAATCCCCATCTACTGACACAAATCACCCAGGGCCATCTCCTTGTGCTTGTTCCAAGACTCAAGATTTTCCCTGAGGAAACGTGCCCAGCTCCCCCAGTCAGGGATGTTCTTTTTGACAGTCACGGTGAATATTCTCCCTGTTTATCCGATAATATCTGGAAAGGGCCGTGAAATGGGAGCTCAGCGAGTCTCGGCTGCGCGGGGGCGAAGGCACTGAGGTGCTGCTCCCTGCCAGGTCCCAGCAACAGCCCAAATATTCATCCCAGCCCCACTGGCCTCCACCTGCTCCTCCCTGAAATGTCTCCAGCCCTGGGATTTCTCAGCCCCCAGCCTCCCTCTGAGGGTAATCTGACCCCTCTGATGCCTTTTTCCCCCGCTCTGTTTGCTTCTGAACTCTCTCCAGTTTGTCAATATTCCCATAATAAGGTGCCTCAAACCAAGACTGCATTCCTGGATCTTTTTATTATTATTTTGGGGCTTTCTTGTTGTTTTGCTTTGCTTGTTTTTTTGGTTTTTTTTTTTTCAGTGAGAATAGCCAGGTTGCAGCTCTGCTCCTACAGCTCCCCCTCTCCCCAAACACAGCCCATCACTATTAGTTTAGGGCCCTAAGCCAGCTCTCAGTCCATTTGGCAGCATCATATCCAAGGCAAACTGAACTAATTTTGAGGGTAAGATTTGGTAAGACACTATATCAAATGCTTTGCTAAATCCAAATATATTAGGATTTCCACGTTCTGCTCAGCCACTAATTTTGTGATTCCATCAAAAAGAAAAAGCAATCAGGTTTGTCTGGCAAGATTTATTCTTTCTAAATCCCTGCTGTTATTGCTCATGCTTTCCTTATCCTCTAGTGCTTCACTTTCTTAATACTGCAGGACTGGAAGCGTTTGCTGGAAATTTATTTTTGCTATTTATATGGATTTTGAAAATCTGCCTCTGCTCTCCTCCGCTGCCCCCTGCCTTTCCCACTGCTGTTTAGCATCCCTGTGCTCCCATCATACTCATCATCTCCTCCATCCTCCTCCCAAAGCCAGAGCACAGCAGCATCATAAGCCCAGTGTTAATACACAACTCAGACACAAGAGACAGGAGAAAAACTAATTAAAAAAATAAAAACGTTTGGCAGCAGAAGAAAGGTCTAAAGGAAACACCCAGCTGGGTCAAGCCCAGGTCCATCGCAGAGCATCACCAACAGTTAATATTAATGTCTGAATCAGCCATCCTGAGCATTTCCACGTTTTTTTTTGCAAATCTTCTGGCAGCCACACTTGGGGCCATCAGGGAGAGTTGAGCCACAAGTGACATGGGTCGGTGCCTTTCCAGGGGACACACACAGTCCATGCTGGGACAGGGCTAGCACTTCTGTAAACCAAACCCTGTACCACTCAGGCACTTGAGGAGCTCCTCCAGGCCTGGGGCTTACAGAGAAGGGTCAGGAAAGGCTGCATTCCACTGCCCTAGGCTGGTACCCCAGTTTCCCACTCGCGCCTTGAGGACTGAGGTATTCGGAAAGCCACATCACAAGGCACTCAGATCTCCTGCACCATTTTCCTCCCCAGTGAGCCAAGCAGAACCCTCTAAGTGCTGTGTTCACACAGCAGCTTTTCAGAGAGCACCAGCCTGAAACACTCCCATGGATGACCCCATCCCAACTCTGACTGTGCGTCCACTGCCACGTGCTCCACTGACCTCGGTGAGAGCAGGGCAGAGCTGCTCATGCATTCCAGGATGCTGTTCCCTCTAGCTCGTTAGGAGGAAAAAGGCAGCTGTGTTGGAGTGCCATGGGTTTCTGCTCACCAAGCCTTAGAAAGAGGCAGTAATTTGTACACCAAGTAACACCTGCCTGGGTGCCAGCTGCCTGCACACCCTCGGGATGCCCTAGCCACAGCAAAGCAGCGGCACTACCAGCCTGAATCGAGGACAAGCCGTGAGCTCCAGACACAGCCTTTCCCACAGACACCGACACCTCCCCTGGCACAGCCCAGCACACCCAGGTCATGGCACAGAGCCGATGTTTGGCTTCCCACACCTCCGTCAGGTCAGGGCTCTGCCTGACCCTTTGCCTCAGCTCCTACGTGCTGTGCTGGGGGATAAAAACACAGCATGGTCATCCTAGCAGCTCAACCAGCATCCAGCAGGAGCCCAGGTGACCATTCTCCATCACACAAGGGACCTCTGCTGCCCACAGCTCCTTCAGTGCCCACTGAAAGGATCTTATATAGGGCGCAGTGAAGCTAAGCTATGGCATGACCCGAAGCACTCGAGGGATAAAAGGAGATTTTTCTCTTGACTCCAGCTATTTTTACATCTCAGATATGTGCCCTGGGGAAGCAGCCATCCCCAGGAGCCCTGTGAGGGCAGGGATACCAACACCCTCCAGTTTACAGCCAGCTGGCTGCAGCCCAGCTGAAGATGAGAGCCCAGCCCTGCTTGCAGCACAAGGATGACCTTCCCCACAGACAGCTGGGCAAAACGTCCTCCACCAGCTCCCACTGGCAAGGGAGTCCTGAGGGAGGTGTTGGGAGGGATTAACCCTTCCTGGGACAGCTGCTCTCCATCCCCCCACCCATTCCCCCAGCCTCACCAGGACTCTTCTTACCTAGCACAGGCAGAACAAGGGGGTCAGCAGCAGAAAACTAATGGGGACAGAAGATTTACAAGGAAGGGCTGGATTCAGGGCAGGCCGAGCAAAGCAGAGGGTGATTTATAGGGTCAGCAGCAATTTACACAGCAGGTAGCACAGGGGAGGCAAGGATTTACAGGGGCAGGAGAAAAGTGCATTTTATGGGTCTTTATTAGGAAACAAGCGTCTCCTTCCCCTGACCGCTGTGACCTGGGGAGGGATTGGGAGCTGATGGATCTCCAAGGAGCCCCTGCCTTCTGGAGGTCACAGACAGGCCAGCATGGGGAACCATCCCTATCCCAGCACGGCTGCATGCTGCAGCTGGTTTCTGCTCGGCCACAACCACCTCAGGGTCATTCCAGCCTGTCCTTGTCCCACCACTGTCCCCAGGCAGAGTTCCAAGGGCAGCCTTGGTGGTCAGTTCCTCCAGGGAGGCTACAAACAAACCCTCAGACATGTCCTCCTGGAGCTCAAGGCCCTTCCTCCCTCCTGGCAAGCCCCACAGTCCCTCCCCACCAGGGTCTGATGTCATCTGCTGTGTTTCTCCCACCACCAAGATGGGGCTGCCAGGCTGGGGACAGGCATGCAGGGTGACAGTCTGCTGTCCCTCCACCCCATAGTGGGGACAGTGAGCCAGCCTCAGGGCCACCAGCACAGATACACACAAGTCATGTCACCCAGTCTCCAGTCCCATTTTCCAGCTGCTTCTGGCACCCAGCAGGAGCCAGGGTCAGCCCCATGACGTGCAACCCTGAGCACATTGCTTTGGGCAAGTGGGTCCTTTCCCTCTCCCACAGCAACTTCCCCCACTCCCGACTCACAGCAGGACTGCTGAGGGACACGCTCCTCAAGCACACAGGGACATTTGCAGCACATCATGGCCTGGAGACCAAAGCTTCAGCCATGCCAGCAGGAGGATGCCCCCAGCTGACATGCCAACCCACACCTTGCATGCTCCTACTTATACTCCCCAAAAAGAGGCTTGCAAAACAAAAAGTGGAGAGGTCGATCATAGAAGAACCAAAAAAAGGGGAATTCACTGACATTTCATCTCAGTCTCATTCTCCAGACACGCCCCTATTCTGTAACAGATACAGGAGGCCACATGCTGAACAAGTGCAATCCCTGCAGGGGACACCCAAACTCGTGCAGCACTGGGCTGCTCAGCACAGGGGTACAATGGGACTCGTGCCACTAGCAGAGAGAGGGACGGAGGGGAACAGCTCCAAGCACCAACCACAGACACCCATGAAATCATCGAGCACTGCTCAGCCCTGGCATGGCATAAAAGAGATGAAAATAAAGTTGTGAGCAGCCTACACTAAGCAAGAGATGTTTCTCTGTTTCAGCCTGGAGAGACGCAGCTTTGCAGCCCAGACAGGTTAAAAGTCACATTGGGCAATATCCCAGTGTGTAGGAGCCCAGATAATATCCCATCGTTTGCACGTGAGGACTCACTCCCAGCCCAGTTGATCCCACAGATCCTCAGCAGAGGTACAGGGGCAGCATTCCAAGCAAGCTGGTCCACTTGTCTGTGTGAAACTTCCAGAGAGGCACAATAGCAGCACCCAACTCACATCAGCACCAGAACCACAGACAGCAGCAACACCATTGCCCCCCTCCCACTCCCCCAAAGTTTGACTAAAGCTCAGGAGTATCTTTGCTTTTATAAATCTCTGCCTTTTAATGATGGCTTCAAGGCTCAGAGAAAAAAAGGCCCATTAAACTCACTGAATAAGTTAATGGGGCAGAGAGAATCCATTTCAAAGCCACCCCAGGCTATTTTCCTCTGGAGCTAAAGCCTGAATAAGCAAAAAGGAAAAATTAAAACTGTACAGTGCTTTGCCAATAAATAACCCCCAGTGTAATCTGCTACGAGGCAGGCCTCCATTTGCAGAGATAACAGGATGCAGATCAGCTGTAAACACCTCCCCTTGCAGGGACCACCACCTTTTGACTGTAATTAGCTGTGCCGGGGCAGGAGCCTCCATCTCCTGCCTGTCCCCTTCCACCTACTTGGGCAGGAGGGAATGACACATCCTGCACGAAATGCTAAAATCCATCACTTGGCTCTACAATTCCCCAACATCAATGCTCCAGGCACACACCCCTGCTTCTCTGCCCCATTTTTCCCCAGCGTTCCTGCCCCTTCATCCCTGTCTTGTCCCCCTCCTTCACCAGCAGCGCTGTGGGTCCATCCCTCACCCATCAACCAGAGCCCACACACAGCTGCTCCTCCCCAAACACTTAAAAAACAAGTGCATGTCCCAGAGAGGAGAAAAAAAATAAAAATCCCTGCTTGTAAATGTTGATCCCACTAGACACAGTTTGTTTACTATTTAATATTTAAAGATGCTAATTAAGTCTCTGAATAAATAAATCTATGCTACCCGTGCCTTTTGGACGGCAGGGATCCTTCCCTGGGGGCAGGGCAGTCCAGAACGTGCAGGGTGCTCGGCAGCCTGCCCCGATCTTGGGGCAAGCCTGGGGCAAAGCTTGAGGATCCCAGCACCATGCCTCCTGGAAGGAAGGGCTTATTGGCAACACGAAGCAACACCAGGCTAGGAGCATCAGACACCTCAGCCATCAAGTCCCAGGGGAGAGCACAGGCAGGACAAGGCACAGAGAGGAGCATTTGCAGGCAGGGCTGCCCACGGTGGTTCCTCTTAGCCCTGGGATGGGATCTCAGCTACAAGCAAGGAGCCAAAGGCTTGTGCTCCCAAGGGCCAGAGGATGAACCCACAAAGTGCTGGGGGGACAGAGACAGCAGCACACATCCCCACAGGTCACCACCACACAGGCAGCCAGGGCTGCTCCAGCAACCAGCTAGACACTCACACCCCTCCCAATGCCCAGAGCCAGAGCTTCTTACCTGAAAACACCCCTGTTCCAGCACCTCTTCTCAAAACCAACATACAACATCCTGCACAAAGAAACAACTACTACCTACCTCACACACAACCCCCGACATCCTTTAATATCCAGAGCTCAGCTCTCCCACCTGATACCTCTTTAGCCTCATTATTCTCTGCCTCTCCCAAATCAGCTCTAGCTGCATCCTGCACCTTGCCATTAACCCCTACAGTGCCAGCCCTGCGGAGCTCCTTGTTGCCCCTCCCTGCCCAGCCAGCGTCCCTGCACCACACCGGGGCCCTGCCCACACTCCTTGGGCTCAGCCTTTTTGATCCTTCAGCATCTGCCCCAAACTGAAACGAGGGGCACAGCGCCTCCCAAGGGAGTTGCTCTGATGCCGATTCGGCTCTGTGCTACTCTGCCCTCACCCCTGCAGAGTCTGGTACAGCCTGTGACATGGCTGGAAGCATGGATGTGTCCAGAGCCCATGTGAGGCTCAAAAGAGGAAATGGTCCCCAGCAACATTCAGCTTCTCTGGACAGGCACAAAGAGAGCCCCAGGAGGAAGGGATGCTCTCAGCAGGCTGGGGAGCTGGGAACACACAGCATCCTTGACCCTGTGTCCCACTGAACTTTGCTTGCTCCCCAGGCTGCTCAGCAGCAGCCACCAAGTGGCTCAGGGGCATTCACCTTATTTTTTCTGGAATTATATTTTGGCTGGAAGAGCACAGGCAAGGCATGAGACAGACAAAGCCAGGAGCCGCCTCACTGCCCCAGGAACACCCATCCACATCCTGGAGGAGAGAGTTTTGGGGACAAGAGAGATTTTTCCAGCCACACAAGTCACAGAGCTGCCCACAGGCAATCCCATCTCTACTGGGAGAGACACGAGGGGTGCCCAAGCTGGTCTTGTCTGCCTGGGTTAGGAGCAGGCAGGAGGAGGGCAGGCAGCCCAAGGGAGCATTTGCACAGCTGGATTCCAGACTGGAGAGCCAGGACTCCTTGTTCCCAGCCCAGGTCACTGCACAGCATTTCCATGGAGAGCATGGGATGGGGAATGAGGCCAGAGCTGCTCCAGGAGCAGAAGGAAAGTCAACAGCTGCAGGCACCCGAGATCTCCCCCATGTGGCTTCACATCCCAGCAGGGTCAGGAGTTAGAGCCTGGCATTGCTGCAGCTCAGCTGAGCATTCATGTTCCTAATTTATCCTGGCAAAACCCTGAGCATGCAGGGTCCTCAGCAGCACTCAGATTCCCAGCATCTGTTGGAGCATTTCCACATTAACATTTCCTAGTGGGAACCTCCTGGTGAGAACTAGTTAAGGGACAGCCTGGCACAACCCAGGAGGATGGGGACTTCTCCACGCTCACATCTGCTCCTACCCACTTCTCAGTCCCCCAGGGACAGAGCAGAGCAGCCAGCAAAGGCAACAGTGCCCTGTCCCCTTCCCAGCTCAGAGTTATAGGAGAACTGCAGGGAAGAGGCTGCATGGGAAGTAGCACTTGCGCTCAGCATCTCCCTGCATCCTTCCCTGGGATCCCAAGACCATTTAGTTGTCATTTCAACGAGCACCGTAGTCGAGAATAAGCACCCCGAGTTGCGCATCTGTGCTATCACACTCGCTTGGGAATCCTTCCTGACCTCTCTGCTCCGCTGCTGGGACTTTTGCTTTTAATTAAAAAGGCAGTTTTTATTTAGGCAGAGAGAAGCTGGGAGAAGGGGAAGGTGGGGGTGATGTCACGTGCGGGCACAGGAAGGGCACAGTCACCACCAGACTCCATTATCTACCATACCAAAGTACTGGGTGGCAGCTGGAGGAAAATTGGCTTGTACACATGGCTCTGGCTTCTCCAGCTCCTCAACTGCTACAGCACATGAAAACAAGCTAAAAATACAGCACATATTTTCCTGGTGCTACCCTTCCAGGCAAGCACGGGTCAGGTCTCACATGGAGGGGAGCAGGGAAGGATCCCCAATCCCATGAGGTCTGGAAATCAGGTGGTAGATGGAGGATGGGGCTACCCAAGGACACAACACAGCAGGGCTGGTGGAGTAGCCCTGTTAGCTGGGCACTGATTCCAGTGCAGTGCTCCAGAGGGAGTCCTCAGGATTTTAGTCACCCTTTCTTCAACTGAAGTGAAGCCCAGGCTCTGAGCAGTATCACAGCTCTATCCCATGTCCATCACTCACTCCCCCACAGAGATCCACCCAAATGCTGCCCCTGCCATGATGCCGGGGGTCCATTTGCTGTTGCGTTGCAGGGTCACAGGGTATCACAGCCTTTCCATTATGCTGGCAGCACTTAGCAATAACCAGGGAAATATAAATAGGGAAAAAATAACCAGGGAAATAAGCAAGGAAATAACCAGCCCCTCTTTGGCCCAGCTGCCAGGGAAAATGAGATAATCCCAGGAGATGCACATGGAGGATGTTACAGGGTCAAGGCCAACTTCCCACCCTCACTCACTCTTGCTCTGTCTCACACCAGGTTCTTCTCAGCCTTCCCCCCTTGGAGGACCTTTGTCCTCTTTCGCTCTCTGACCTCCATCCAGCCTGTACAGCAGAGGTTTGATCAAAGGAGCAAAGAACATTGTAACTACCCTGGAGGCCTCCAGAGACAGCTCTCAGCCTGTGCCCTCTTGCCTCTACCTCCAGGGTTTCTCCATGGACCACTCTCATGTCTGCTAAACACAACAGGACCAATAGAACAGCCTTGTTTATCCCTCCCTCCATACTTGGCCTCTGCCTAAACCCTGGTCAGTGCTGGGCTAAAGGATCTCCATCCTCACTCTGCTTCTTGCAGGCCAGTTCCATCACTGCTCTGTGCCTCAGCTTCCCCGTCAGTAAAATGGACAGAGCTCTTAGGGGCTTTCATTGTAGGATCACAGCCAGAAGCTGGTCACAGAATGTAGGTCATGACCCCAGCCAGGCACCTCCTGCCCAGCAACACCTTCCCACTGCACCCGTTTTGGTTCAAATACTGTTCAAAAAGCTGCAAATCACCTCAATTCACAGACAGCCTGGGGCTGTATCTTCAGCACCGGTGGAAAAGCTGTGGGTAGGTGGGAGTGCACTGACCACACTCTCCCGCAGCAGCATAGAGGAGAAAGCAACGACCCAGAAACCCAGTCGGGTCCTCGGGGTCCATCTGACAGCAGCGAGTGCCCACCCAGGGACCGGAATGCAGAGTCAGGGAGCAGATGAAAGCCCAAGAGGGGCTCAGGAACACGGGCTCCCAGAGCAAAGGCCTTTCAGTGTGACAGGGAGCAGGTGGTGACCTGACCCCCGAGCCCCCGCAGCCCCCGCGGTCCTGCAGCCCGCGCCGCTCCGTGCGGCTCCGAGCAGGCCGTGCCCGCGCATCCCGCATCCCGCATCCCGCATCCCGCATCCCGCATCCCGCATCCCGGAGCCGGGCTGTCTGGCGCTGCCGCTTGCCCTCTAGCGGCACAGCCGCCTTCAGACGCGAACAGCGCAGCGGAGGAGCCGGGATGCGCCGGGCAGAGCGAGCCGGGGCTGAGCCGGGCTCCGGCCGCCCCAGGGGGGCACAGCGTGCAGGCTCGGCCGGGGGTTGTGGAACATCGCGGGGCTGCTCGTTTGCCAGCGCTCCTGCACCAACAGCCTCAGCCCGGAGCGTCTTCTCTTTGGGGGATAACGGGGGCAGCCCGGTGCAGCCATGGTCCTGGTGCTGAGTGCCTGGTCCTCAGGAACCCGGAGAACCGCGAGAGGTGAACGAGCTGCTGGTCCTTATCTCCTCTTGTAGGCACAAAGGGCTGCGATATCTGAGCACGGCACCAAGTGGAGTTCCTCTGATCAAGGAACTCGCCCACAGCACCTCCTCGGTGACAGCTTTGCTGTGCACCCCGTGGTGCAGACGGGAGAGCAAGAGGATTTGGGGGAGACCAGAGCCCACAGCCTGCTGTCAAACACACGTGCTTGGAAAGTACCTACACAGCCTGTCCAAACCCCCTCTGCAGGAAACACGGATCTACTGCTACTGCACAGTGCCTGGTAAATAACACTCCGAGTTACAACACTAGTAACAATCACTTTTGGAAGCCTGACAAGCTTAGGGCTTCGTTTATTCGCCACTTGTCTGCAGCCCCCATACATGGGATACACCAAATCCAGCCATAAACTCCTGGACAACACCAAGCACGGGTTCTTCACAGAGCAGAACAAGCTGGTGTGCCAGGGTGGCACTGGGAAGCATCACCAAGCTCAGTCTACCTCCTGGGCTCCCCAAAGGCGATCCCATGGGACATCTCAGGGACTTTTTGGGGCGTTCACTGAAAGGGCCCAGCATTGCTGGGTGCATGGATGGCCACAGGGTTTTGGGAGACCTCGAGCAGCCTCATACCAAAACACATGAAGACGCTTTGCTTCACAGGGGTGAGCAAATAACATAAAGCAGACCCAGAAAGCTTTCCCTAACTGAGTGCTACAAAAGCCCTTAGCCAGAGGCAACACCTCTCCGAGCCGCCAAGGACAGCAAGGCAGGACTTTCCTCAGTTTCTTCTTCCTCTCATTAAACACCTGTCCTAGACCCAAAGCACCTGTCTCACCCCTCCAGTTATAAGGAGACAAGCCAACAGTCAGAACCAATGTAGACAACCCCGCAACCTGCAGGACATGAGGACATGGGAGATGTCACATGCACCCTGAAACCACCTGGGCCACCAGCTCCTCCTACCAGGCCAGCAGCTCAGGCCCCATATTTGGCTCAGAAAAAGTCTGGGAAGTGCTGGCAGGCACCAAAATTGTCTCCTTCCTGAAGAAATACCTGACATCACCTGTGCTCGGAAAGTGCCTCTCTCCAGGATTGGTTAGCAGAGAGAAAGACAGTAAGAGCAGGGCAAGGAGCCAACAGCCAGCCCACAGGAAAGGGGGAGGACACAGATCAGTGCTCCTGGCTTAAATCACCTCTAGAGCATCAAGACCATCTATCTCAGCCCAACTCTTTGTCCCAAATATCTCTGCACCCTTTTCTGTCCTCACAGCTTGGTGCTGCACTCACCTCTCCCATCCTAATATCCTTCAGGATAGATGCTCTGCATGAACAAGAGCCCTGCAAATCCAAACTGGATTGAATTAGGGATTTTTTTAATTGCCTGTGGAGCAGCCAAAGCCTCTGGGACCAGGAGATGGGAGGCTTTGGGAATGCAGAGCTCTCCATCCCTAGAGAGTAATAGTACACGAGGCACATTGGGCACAATGTGGCCGATTCACAGAGAGGGGAAAAGTTTGTGCCTGTTGTCTGAGGCAGAGCAGCCAACAATTTAAGCATCACAGGAGCCTTTCTCATGGCTATCTGGGTCACCAAAGCAAATTCTGCTCTCTCCAGCCCTTCCAGGAAGAGGCCTGCCCTTTCTTTCTTCTCTCCTTCCCAGACATGGGCACACACGAGCATTCCTGATGCCTCAGCTCTGCCCGCACCGGCACAGAAGGGGTGCTGCTGCTCCGAGCACCCCCTCGCTCTCCCCCTCTCCACATGCTCCCAGCTCCCGCGCAGTGAGTGGGGGCTGCGCTGCCGCTCCCCCCACAGCTCCCAGCGCTGACGTGGCTCTCCCACCCCCGACCAGGCCCACGGGATGGAGCGGATGCTGCCGTGGACTGGTGGGACAGCCCAGTAGAAAAGAATGATGCTCTTGTCTATGGAGGGGAGCAAGATACTTCCTCTTGCCCCTGCCAGTGAGACCCCCAAAATCCTGCATCCCACCGTGCTCCACAATGAGCCACCTCCTCTTGGGTTGCTTTGAATTCATCTCACTTTGTTGAAAGCACTACGAGCTGCACAGATTCACCCTGAATATCCACCCATCGAGCCGATTTTACCATAAGAACCCCCATTCTCCCCCAGTGAGGCTGGGGAAAGCACGAGGCTTTATATACCAGGGACATCTCCCTACCTCAAGGGAGCCCAGGGGTGACACACGCAGGCCACCACCGCCTGCCTAGCAGCATCTCTGCAGTGCCATAGCAACAGCTGAGAAGTAGGGAGGCCCAGATGGCAAACTCCTCCGTCTGTCCTTCCCCACGCACGGTGCCGGCGCACGCAGGCGCTGCCCACGCTGCCAGCAGGGTGAGTCCCCGGCCCGGCCCGCCCCTGGCACGCGGCACCCGCCGTCACCCCAACACGCGGCAGCCTCGTGTGCCAGCCAGCCCCCCACGGTGCCAGGGCTGGGGACCCAGGGTGACAAACACACCGGCTGCTCAGCACGTGACGGTGGAAGGGGTTCTGTGCCACAGGATCACTGGGATCAAAGTTCTGCCTGTGCGCCTGGGCTTGCAATGAGTAGAGAGCCAAGCCACAGGGGTGAGGATGGGCCGGGGGACGATGGAGCGCCCCATAAGTCATGCCTGCTGGGGACACAGCAAAGGCCACCCAGCTGCACAGGATAAGTGGTGGCATGGACATGCCCCAACTCCATGGTGCCCTCTCCTGAAATTGAGAGGGGGAAGAACAGAGCCTTACTCCAAACTGGAGCCATCTCAGCCAGGTCCAAGCTGTCCTCCTGGCTAGCCAGGGCTGCTGGCAGCTCTCACAGGGATCTGTGTGCAGAGTCACATCTCCAGGGATGCAACCCAAAATTGGGTACATTTCTGGGCATGCTGGGAAAGGGCAGAGGGACATCAGCCAACCCAACCTCCTCCTCCATCTCAGGGCAGGAACCTTCTGCCTTTCCCCTGCTTCACCATTGACCTGTCACCACCGGGATTTGCAGGAAGGTTGTGCATCACTGTCCCCTCCAGCCCAGCCAGGGCAGGAGCCATCCAGCCCCAACTTTTACCAGAAGGAGGATGGATGGGAAGCCAGAAGCACAAGCAATTGAAGAAAAGGCTGTTCCTTTGAGGGGCGGAACAGCCGGCTCAATGGTGGGGCACCACACTGAGGGCACCCACAGGGCTGGCCTGCCCCACCAGCCTCCTTGGGCAGCACTACAGGCTGGGTGTCCCCTGCTCCTTCCTTGCCTCAGAGGGTCTCATCACCCAATAAGAAGTGATATAACACAAAGCCCCTGATGGCTCAGCCCCTAGGGCTGGGTTGTGGTGGGCTGGCATGGAGGGGTCTTGGCCTGGCTCAAGGCAATAAGATGGACAAGCCCTCCAAGATGGCTCATATTGTTTTTTTCAGCCAGCCCTCTGAATGAGCGATGCCAGTCTTTCATCAGCAATACTCAAGCCCTGATTTTGAAGCTGAGCTGTCTTTTGGACATGAATAAGGCTCTGCCTGGTCGCAGGGTTGTTTCACCACCCCACACTCCATTTGCTTTTTCACCAGCAACAAGATGGAGCAGCGACCACCACCTTCCCCATGGCCTGTGGGGAGGTTCCAGCTGGGGCACTGCATCCCCCAGCCACGGGGGCAGGATTGAGCCTCCCCTCCTCGCCCCCAGCCCGGTCAGAGAAGGTGATTTTCCCCACTGGCTGCCCACAGATGAGGCCAAGCCCCCAGTGAGCATGGCAGGCAGGAGGAAAACACTGCTCCTTGCCCAGCTGAATCAGACTCACATGCCAGGAGTGATTCAGCGATGACCAGGCTGGTCTTCGAGGCACCCTCACCCCAACATCCATGATGTCAGGGCTGGCAAGGAGAGGCCTGACATCAGCCTGAAAGGGTGCAGGACCTGATGCCTCCTGCACAAGAGCATGAACGTGGTTCAACCCTGGCTCTCAGCAGGGACTCCTTTGCTGGGAAGCATCCCTGCCACAAAAATCGACCCTCTGCTCCCTAAAGCATCCTCTACAAACCACTGCTGCCTTCCCAGTAAGCACAGACCCTTGTGGAAAGTTTTCATTCCTGCTCAGTCTCAGCCCCCGAGGGCATTTTGGGGATCACCCCAGGCCTGTGCCTCAGGCCTCCCAAGCCCAAAATGGGAGGCATGGGGTCCAGCAGCGATGCAGGGGGTGAAGGAATGTGCTTTGCTCAGTGTGAAGCAGAGATACATATGAATTCCTGCGAAAACTGGCACCTTCTTCTCCTTCCCTAACTTAAGAGAAGCTCCTTTCCAAAAAAAATCCCTACTATCTCTTTCTGGGGTTGTCCATTAGGGTTATTTTTTCCCCTCTGCCTTTTACAGACTGCTTATCAGCATTTTTCATTTTCAAAGCAGTAAAGACATTTTCTGGGCACAAAGCACTCATGTAATACTACCTCTCACAGCAGTTCAGATGTCTGTGCATCTGACAACGCACACTCGCTCATGCTGGTGGCTTCCAAACCCTTCCCAGCCTTTCCTGCTGCTCCCCGGCCCCCAAAGGGTTAAAACTAAACCACAACAAACAGCGAGCACAGGGAAAAAACACGAGTTTCTCCGACTTCCCCAGCATCACCCTCATCCCTCCAGCATCACAGGGAAAACACTCCAGCACCACGACGCAGGATAAATATGGGGCAATTGGAAGGGGAGCGTTGCTTTAGCTTCCCCATTTACTTCCCCCATTCCTGTTGTTTTTACAGAGGTTTTCTGGCCAGGGGAAGACAGGGCTGGGGATTCAGGGTCAGTGACCGGCTGAAAACCTGACTGGGCATCACATGAACCTGTAAGCAAGCAGGGAAAGCAGCTCCCGTCATCTTTACCCAGCAAAGGTGATGAGCAGAGCTGCGAAAGTGGCACTGCAATTACTCCATGGCTCTGCTGCAACTGCACTGTGACCAAATAAAACAGCCTCAGGAAGAGACCCAAAGCCTTCTCCCTCCATGCAGCCGTGCCATCGAGGTGAAAAAATAAATAAATAAATAACCGTCCATTACTCATTTCAAACCTTGCTGCATTTAACTGCTAGAATAAAGGATTCCACCTCTTCTCTGCTCAACTCCCACTGGCAACTTGCTCTGGGGGCTACATTTCCCTAAATGCTCACATTTCAATTAGCATTAGAATAATGAAATGGCTCGGAGTTCATCTCACCCAAAAATGTACTGGAAAATAAAGAGCAGAGATTGGAAGCAATAAGGAATTTTATTTTTTTTCACACACACACACACACACACACACACACACACAGAGCACGATGGATCCAGGAGAAGGAAATATATTCCTTTCTCGATTCCACACTGATGAGATTAACATGGGCTTTGCTAACGGCCTCTCCAAACAAGGATAATGCAACTTCAAGTTGATTTTCCAGATAAACAAGCATGCAAACAAACGCAAAGTGCTCAACTAAAAATATCTCGCTGCTCCGATGCTTCTCCCCACCGCCACCACCCCAAACCGAAAACGCACAAATCCAATCGCGGCACCACGACGAGTTACAAAATTATAACAATGTGAATTAAATAAGCTACTTAAGGGACATCTCACTGTCCTATTTTTTTTCCCCTCCTCTTAAAAATGCAAAACCGCAGATCCCCAGATACACTCAGCCAGGGCAGGGAAGGGAGCATTTTCTGATGTGGGGATGTAAAAAATAATGACATTTTAACTGGATCCAAAGTCTCAAGAAAATAAAAACAGCTCAGAACTTGCTTTTCTTGCCCAATTTGGGTAAATATGTGACTGTGTGTGTCTGTGGCGTCCCCGTTCCCCTTGCAGAAGCAAACAGTTAAAGGAAGCAGCAGCTTTAGCATCTTTGCCTGCTGCTCTCTCTCCAGCTAAGGAATCAGATCTCATTTACTTTATTCCTCTTAAGCCTTGGCCAAACTGTTGCTGGGCTTTTTATGTTTTTTTTGGGGGGATGGGGTAAGGGAAAAGCCGGATCTGCATCCTCTGCCCGGGGAGTCGGGCTGAGCCCAGACAGTGCAGCGATGCCGGGAGCACCTGAGCCCCGCACGGGCAGCCCAGCCCGCACCCTGCCGCGGGAGGGGGAGCCCGGGAGGACCCCCACTTACATGGAAGTGATGTTCCTTGAGATGTCCGTGATATTGATGCTCGTGTTGCCATTGCTGCTGCCTGAATCCTGCCCTTCCAAGAGAGGGAAGAGGTTCCCATCATCCGGCTTCTTGCAATTGATGTCTGTCTTGCTGCAAAGACAATTAGCAGGGCAAGCCAGCACCGAAAGCAGATAGTCTCCCCAAATGCTCCAGAGCAAAAATACCCTCCAGAAAGTGCACTTGGTAGGGCAAAGAGAGACATCCATCTCCGATTGCTGCTTCTAAAAAAGAGGAGGAGGAGGAAAGGGGGGATGGAGGGAGGGGAAGGGGGGGAAAGGGGGAAGGAAACAAAGACAGAGGGAGGAAAAAAAAAAAAAAAAAAAACAACAACAACAAAACCTCAAGCGATCAGATGCAAAAATCCTCCAGCAGATGAAATCATGCTGGCAGCTGGCTGGGAGAGGCTGTAATTCCCGCTAGGGCAGCGGCCGCGGCCGCGGGCGGGGATGGATGCATGCCGGCCCGGCCGCCCGCCGCTCCCGCAGCCGCTCCGGAGGATCGCAACGGGAGGCTGGGGAGGGAGGGATGGGAGGGGAGGGAGGGAGAGAAGCAGCCGGGGAAATAAATAAATAACAAAAACGGTGCGAAAGTCACCAAGTCCCACCTACTGGGCAGAATTAAAATTGACACACCTGCAAAAAAAACAGACAGAGGGAGAGGAGGGGGCGATCTCCCCTTCCCATCGCTTCCCTCCCCCGGCCTGGCCAGCCCTGCTGCGGCGGGCACAAAAAGCAGGGGAGGAGGAGGAGGAAGAGGAGGAGGAAGGCTTGCAAAGAGAACCGGGCTCCGCAATAAAAAGGATTCCCCACCCCCCTCCCTCTCTGCTAAAATCAGTGTCGGAGGCGGGGGGGAGAGAGGGGAAAAGCCCCACTGCTGGAGCCCAGCTCAGCCCCGGGAGCGGAGGAAAAGTTGAAGCTGGGGTTAAATTTGTGGTGGAGGAGAGCAGAGGGGCTCTGGCTCGGCTCCGGCTTTCTCAAGCTCTTTTGGAGGACGATGCTGCCTTTCGCTTGGTTGTTGGGTGGGTTTCCCCCCCCCCTTCTCCCCCAGCCCGGACTTAAGGGTGGAGAGGAAAGAGAGATTAAACTGAACTGGAAGAGAATAAAAGCCAGTGTGGATTACAGCAATTTAAATGTTTTTTTTTCTTCTTTGGAGGATCCTAGCGAGAGGCAGTTCAGACGGCTGGATGTGGGAAAAAAAAGCGACTGAAGAACACCCAGGAAAGACTTTCTAGAAAAGATGCACCCCCCCCCAGACCCTAATAAATGCATTGGGGACCCAGCCGGCCGCCGGGAAGCACAGGCAGGAGCACCCAGGGTCTGGGGGCTCCCATCCTCCCTCCCTTGGCTTCCCCCTTCCCTCCTGCAGCAGATTCTGCAATCAGACATGCAAAAAAAAAAAAAAAATCCTGAAAGAGGAAGACTGAAGTGTTGAAAAGGCTGAGCTCAGAGCGCCGAAATGGCATCAGGAGAGCAGTGAGTGCGAGCTGAACAGCAGAGTGAATTAAGATGCATGGTGCATTTTTGGCAAGCACAAACCCAAGCAGATCAGAGCTCTGCTTAATTTGCTCTGCTTTTCCACAGCGCTTTTCTGGATGCCTTTTTTTTTTTTTTCCTCTCCCCAATAGTTTCATGTCTCTGCTCCTCTGCACAGAGACACAGCGATAAAGGGATGGTGCCGCAGGCAGAAGCACGGGCAAAGGGAGGAATTACAGGTGTAGGACTCCAAATATTTCAAGGGTCTACTTCTGCCAGGCACAGGGCTTTGCACAGGGAGGAGAGACAGCGCTGGCTGAGCCAACACCTTCAGACACTGATACGCACCCAGAACCATCCTGCTCCAGAAGAGGCAACAGGATTTGGGAGAAAAGAGGGTAAAAAAAACAAAACACCACACTGGGAGGATTTGCAGATGGGATTCATGCACCCATAGCCCTTGGCAGGGAGCCTGCCCCAGTGGGATGGGCAGGGCTCCTGCTTGGGCAAGTCCTCACCCACTGCTGTCCAGCCACATCAGAAGCCCTGGGAATGGCAGGGATGTGCAAGGGGCTGCTCATTCCAAGGCATCAGTCCTGTTCCCATGGGGTCTTCTGGGGTGCCAGGCAGCTTCACCAGAGTTCCTCCTGCCAGGGCTCCCCAGGGGAAGTGTGTGCATTGGACTAGAGAAGAAATATTGAGGTGGGAGGGCTGGTTTCTCCCTGAGACCTACCTGCTTCTGAATTCCCGAAGTGAAACACGTGGAGCAAAAGAGGTCACTGGAGTGCCTGGCATTGCAGGAAGGAGCACAGGGGAGAATTTGGTAGATAACTCTCCCATGAGAAGCATCTCCCATCCTCAGGTACCTATAAGGAGGCACCAGAGAGGAAAATAGCCGGGCATATTTTCTACTCCCTGCCTCAGTTTCCCCACCTGTATCAGAGAGATGCCATCCTTACGGCTCAGCCCTGTGGCCAGACTGCAGAAGACATTGATGGAGGGCACCATGTCATACACCCCTGCCCATGGGGAACACCAGGCACCCCATGATACCCACTCAGCATGTAGGCTCACCCCTCAGCAGCACAGGGGACACGGATGTCACACTACCCGCAAAACCAGTGCCCAGGATGACACCCCCATGACTTTCCCACTCCATTCTGCCACCTGGTGCCAGGCAGGCCCTGCTTCAGCAGTTGATGAGAAGGTTTTGTGCCAAGCCACGGCTTCCTCTGCCACTAATAGATAAAGCTGCTCTTGCTGAGAAAACGTGGCGAGGAAAAGCAGGGGAAAGGCAGGAGTGGGAGCATCCAGCTGGGTGCCCAGAGGGCAGGTGGAAGGTAGGCAGAAGAGAGAAACTGGGGGGCTGTTCATCCTCCCTGGGGGGCTGTTCATCCTCCCTGGGGGGCTGTTCATCCTCCCTGGTGCTGGCTGCCAGGGGGATTGGCGAGTTCACTGAGGAAGAGACTGCAGTGACAGCAAAGTCCCTACCACAGTGGGCAGATGGGCCACCAGCCTTCACCCAGCATCAGAGCTGGGTGGCCCCTGGTCCTGCTCAAACCCAGCACCCCTCACCTGTGTATGGACAGAGAGGAGATGATGCCCAGCAAGGGCAGTGCTACCATTTGCACACCCAGACCCGAAAGAGGACGGGAGTAGCTGGGAGCTGCCCGTGGTGGGAACACGTCATTCCTGCTTCCATCCCTCACTCCTGTCCCTGTGGAAGAGGGAGGCAGGAGCAGGGCATGAGTGATGGGGCTGTCAGAGCACAGAGATGGTATCTCGAGCAGAGGCCTTGCTGTTATTGCTGTGAGGGATGCTGGCAAATTGCTCTTTCAAGAAGCATCTCCATGAAGAATGAAATCAGTGCTTCCTGTGAGAACTCTGCCCCACAGGGGCTCAGGGGCTGGGTTTCCTCTGGCCTTTGAGAGCCTCCAGAAATTCCATGGGGTGCACTTGGCTAACACTAAACACAAGTTCCTCTGCAGAGAGCTCCCCATCTGCCCCATTCCAGCTGCCCTCTGCACGGGGACAAAAGTTGCTACAGAAACACTCATCCCAGACAAAAGAGTGGGGCTGGGAAGTGCCTGAGGGGCTCCTGGCCACAGACAGAGGTGAAGCCAGCTGTTTGGTCTGTAGTTCTACTCTTCCCACCTACAGAGCTGCTTTTAACACCTCACTCTCGGGCTGGCCGTCCCCTGGGGACAATCTTTTCCCTTGCCATCCCACTTCCCAAGTAAAGGCTGCCCAATGCACTGCTTGCCTCCCGAGGCCTGCAAACACCACAGCCCCTGGGGGCAAGACCAGAAAGAGATCCGTGGTCCAATATCTGCTCAGTCATCACAAGCTCCAACATCCACTCGAGCCTCTGATCTCCGTATTGATCCGGCAGGTCCGCGCTGAGGCTCGCGCCGCCCCGCTCCCTCTTACCAGAACAGCACTCCCGCTCCCTGAAAATGATGAGCTGACATTTTCCTAGCCCCCCTCCCGTCCAGAAAGATCTGCAGATCTGTCAGCAGCAGGACCACTTTGCACACCTCTGACAGGCAGCCAGCCCCGGGCGGGCAGAGCTGCTCCAGCAGCGGTGCCAGGCAGAGCACGGGGTCTAAGCTCTGATGGGAGAGGCAGGGAAAAGAGGTTTATGCTCTGCCCTGGGAATGTGGCTGCAGGTTCATACACCCCTTTGCAGAGAGACCCCAAAAGCTACACGTTGGAGAGGGTCCAGCTGGCAGAGTAAATGCCCAGGAGCTACTGCCAGCTGTCAGGGAGGGAGGTCAGGGCTGGTTTGAGGGCACAGCATCCACCATGGCACCACTGAGATGGGCTGCAGGAGGAAAATATCAGCCCCCGCAGAGCCAAGAGGCATTTGCCTCTCACCTGAGCCATGCAAGCACACAAGCATCAAAAGTGTTGCTCCCTGAAGCAGAGCTCCTTGTTCCCACCACCCTGGGAAGTGCTTGGAAGCATCCTTTGATCTGATGCCTGCATTGCTTTGCAAGTGCTCGGCAGGAGGACCCCTGTGCAGCAGGGAAGGTCACATCCTGCACTGGGTCAGCATGGCCCCGGGAACCTGCAGGAAGAGCAGCAGGAAGGGAGCCAAGGAGAGGTGTGTGGGACAATCATATTTGGGCAGTGACAGCTGCGTGAGGAAAGGGGAAAGTCTCAGCTCAGGGGGGTCACTGGAGAGCAGCTTGTGGTAGTAAACTCCAAGCTTGGGTTGACCTTGACCATGCTGTGGACACGTGGGGACAAGGACAGGATGAAGCCATTCCAGCTGATGTCCTGTCCATAAACTCCACAAGGCTGGTAACAAAGCGTGGGGGAAAGCATCTGACTGAGAACTGTTTACTCAAATTATCAGGAACAAAAAATTCAGGAGACAACATGTTCAAGTGAGGTGTACAGAAACAGCCCTGTCACAAAGATAACAAATATTGCTGTGCTTGCATTCAATGCTGGGACCTGAACCAGTCTCCCACCTAGGCAGTTCCTGAATTAATGTGCCTAGCCAGGGAAAAGGTCTGGTCACAGCTGCAATGTCCAAGACATGGTCCAGGAAGGATGTCTGCAATGATTTAAAAAAAAAAAAGACTGAAACGAAGGTCTTGGAAAGCCCAAGGAATAAGGAGGAGGATAATGCAGAGCAGATTATAGCCGCCATCAAGGAATCAAGGCAGCTCTTTGATCTGGCATCGATGCTCGATGCTCGGCCGGTCCCTCTCCAGCCGGAGGAAAGAGGAGCATCCCGAGAGCCAGGTGGGGAAGCAGGGGCCAGGCTGCAAAGCCTGAGGGCAGCTGCTGGGAGAGAAGCTAGGGAAGGAGCTGCAAAGGAGTCCCAGGAGGCACTTGAGATGGCCATGCTGCAGGCAGATAACGGGAATTACAGTCCCAGCATTGTTGCTCTGATGTCCTGCCATCTGCACCTCTCTCGGGGCGTTTTACACACTCAGAGCTTGCGGGCACCAGTCAGGAAATTCCTGATGTGAGTGGCCAGGACACGCAGTCAAAGACACAACCCTTGCCAGGACAAAGGAGCAGAAGCATCCATCATGTTCCCCCATGATTTTCCCCAAAATAAGTCTGTTCATTCAAAAAGCCCACATTCCTAATTCAGTCTCTTAATGGACAAGTGGAGTATGTGGGACCACATCGGGGTCACAGAGTGCCTGGAATATCCCACGCTGCTTTCTTGGTGTAAGAAAAATTGCTCTAGATTTTAAAATTAATCCAAATCAATTAATTAATTAGGCCACAGGCCTTCAGCTTTTTTTTTCAAGCATGCTTTTAAGAACAACAGGAAGAGCTACATCTGTGCTAAGTCCTGTTGCCTTGCACTGTGAGGTTCCAGCCGAGTATCCCAATCCTCCAGCCAGGCACCAGTACCCCTGGGAGTTTCCCTCGAGAACCACTGCCTGATTCATGGAAACTTAGGCTCATGCTGCGATGTTGGGGATGAAACTGAAGAAAAGGAATCGTGTCCGTGACACACACCTCATCAGAGAGGTAACAACGCTCATCTCGGGCTGTTACCAAGCCTCCAGGCTGAATCACAACTCACTGGAGAATCGATTCCTCCTTGCCCTGAGCTCTTCCCTGCACACATGAAGAGAAGTATGTTCCATATCCCCATCCACCCTTGTGAGGAAGCTAATTTTTTTTAGAAAAAGCTCCCTGGCCTGTTTATGCCTCAAAGTCTGTTTCTTCCTGGGGGGTTTGTTGGGTGCCAAAGCAGGGTTAAGCAGAGAAGAAACTAACATAAAACAAATCTTCATTAAATGATTCACCAAAATCTTTTTGTAGGGTGGTGCTCTCCTATAAAAATCTGGTGAAGTTTCTATTATCTACAGCAGGGCAGGAAAAGCAGCTTTTACCTAATGTGCTTCCCAAGCATCAGGGGGGTGAGGCACTTGCAGCCCCCACAGCTGACTGGGGAGATGGCTGCGGTGCCAAAGGGGCATCATTTCAAATTTCTCCGCTACTTTTCTCATCCCAAGGATGATTTGAAGCACCAGGTGCTTGAAATGGTTTTCTGGTCCATCAGAGGATTCAGGAAATCCTGAATCACTTAAAATGTCTCCTCATCCCATGATGGGTGCAAGCGAGACATCACGTCCCACTCCCAACCCACCATGCAGGGAGAACTGACCATGCCAAACCCCAAGGAACCACGACCCACAAATCCTGGCTTAGCCAGAAGCCCTGGGCTGGGCAAGCAGGACTCTGTCCCAGCTACCTCACCTCACTCTGGAGAAGAGCAAGCAAACACAGGCTGCTCCCCCTCAGCAGCTGGTGGCATCTGTGTTTTCCTACTTTGATGCCTGTCCAGCATCACCTGAAAGCTGGAGCTCGCAGAGCAGAGGGTGACAGGCTGGCAGCAGCCCCAGCAGCAGGGCTGTGCCTCTGAGCCCTCCTCTCCGGGCACTGCTGCACTTGTTTCTCGACATGGGTTCTGCAGAGTCGTTAACAATCCCGCTAATGCAGCATCTCATCCCTCCCTGCCTGGGGATGACAGCAGCTGGGGCTCAATGGCATAATTGTGTCTTGATCCCTTGTGCCAGACTTCCTAGGCACACGCTGGGAGCTGACACCACCTTACAGGACAGGATCTTGCTGTGGGAAACAGCTCCCACAAGCTCTGCTCATCTGGGGAGAAAGATGGGTTTGGAGGGGGGCTCCGCAGGAAAGCCCTTCATTGTTCCCACAGGACTGGGCTAAAGGGGTTCATCTGGGAGACTCTGGGGCACACAGGTGTGTTGGTGGGGACACAGGGATGTTGTCCTCAAGGTGGTCCCCAGGTCACCCCTCTCGCACTGCCCTCTGCCCCCGCGAGCCGCAAGGGGAACCGAGGGCAGGAGCCTGGTGTGTGAGCTGTGGCCGTGTCCTGCCAAAGTGTCTGCAATAAACAGATCAATAATTAAGGGAGGATGTACATTAGCCTTTGAACACACTCCAGGTAGATCTTATTTTAACATTCCAAGGCAAGGGTGTGGGGTGAACAAAGGTGGGGGGCTGCAATGAGGCTGCAGGAGGATGAGGTGCGGATTACGGAGGAAAATGGAGGATCAAGAGGAGGAGGGCAGGCACACTGTAGGATTAGGGACATGTGTGGGAAGCAGCCAGCTGGGGGAACCATGGGGGGCCAAGGAGAAGAGGGCTGCAGGCATTTGCAGCAGCATGCCAAATAATTGCAATGATCTCTCGTGTCATTTTGGCTGGTGGCAGGCACCAGCAAGGTCAAACTCAAGGTCCCCATGCTCATCTGGGACACACTGCAGAGCAGGAAAGCAGAGGAGGACATCAGCAAGCCCTGAAGATGTCTGGGCACCTGTGTGATATTGTTCTCCACATTGGCACCTGTATCGCCACTGCTCTGACACTTCTAATACTGACAGGGAAAAGCCCAAGATCTCACAGTGCAGATAAACCTTGATTCTATTGAAAGGGGTAAATGCCCACACCTTTCAGCCCTTGCTGAGCAATTCTCAGCACTGAGCAATTCCCCCACCACCCCACCAGCCTGAAAAGAGGGTCTCCCCAACCTTACAAAGATCTGTTTGACATGATTTATGTCTACTGCACATCCAAGCTTGCTTGCCACAAGCTTCTGCATTTGGGCTAGTGCTGGAAACCGCACAGGAGCATCAGCTAATGTGAAACACAGCCCACCTTCTCAGCGGGATGGAGTCTCCAGAGCCCATCTTCCCATTCTCCCCTCCCCTGGCTCAGCACCCGCTCCCCCTGCCAGGCAAGGCTGTGGTTTGTGATAGCCAAGTACATCAATAGTGGACCCAGAGCAGCATTAGCCAGAGCCCTGCCAGCCCTGCTCCTCCCAGGAGCTGGGGAGGCTCTGGGAAAGCCCTGCAGAGCGTTGGAAAAAGACCTCTGCCAGGCAGAGCTGATTTGGTCCCAAATCTCAAACAATGGAGAGCTTCCCCCCAGCAAAGAGCTTCAACAATGAAGCACTATCGGTGAAACACTTGTGATGCAGTTCAGATGAGTAAAATAAATAAAAGTGACTAGTGGCTGATTAAATATTAAAGGATGGCTTTATTTTTGCAAATGCACTGCACATAGCTGAAATCTGGTGATGGCTCATGCAGGTGAAAATAACCAAGGAGACCTGAAATGTCACCAGGTTCTTCCTGGTGCTGTAATGAGGAGCATCTTGATGGAGACCCCTGCTTCCCACCAAGACAGAGGTGGGTCCAGTGGCCACCTAATGTGCAGATTATTCAAACAGAATTTCTACAATCACACAAATAAGCTGAGCCTGCAGACCAGGCTGTGCCGGTCTGACCTGTGTACAGACCTTGCTGTGCTGAGCAGGTAGATTCAGTAGCAGTTGTTTCATCGTGCTACAGGGCTCCCCTCACTCCCTCACCTCACTCAGTGATGTGTCAGAGCATCTAACAAAGTTAACGTGAATATTTCCACCTATTGCTTATTAACACTGGCAAGAAGAGAGCGCCTTCTGTCACTAGTCCTGCCACAAGGGACACCACCCCATCCCAGTCAGAGCAGTAGGAAAACAAGGTTTTGCACGGTCCAAGTCCCATGGCTCAGACACAGGAGCCCCAGGCTGAGCAACCAGCAAACCTCCACGCAGGGAAAACGCATGGAGAGTGCATGGTCACTTCACAGGCAGTTTACATTGGGATGAAAAGACTTATTTTGTTATGGAATAATTCCTTTAGCACTATCAGGTTCTTTGCTCCATCCCCAAAATCCTGCCAGAGAGGGCTGATCCTAAACACAACTTCCTTCAGAGTTATTGCAGCTGAGCGAAAACATTGTTCTTGATGCTGACATTATTTTTTTGGTGAGGAGGAGTCCAAGAGGCAATGCAGCATCTCACATGCATCAGCCCCATCTCTGGAGAAAACTACTGTCCTGCTCCCATCCCTTCCCCTGCCATCTATGGCTGGCCACAGCCACTGCCCAAGCAAGGAGAGGGATGCTGCTCAGTTAAAATCCCAGTTATTAGGAACTCAAAGGAAAAGAAAGGAATGAATGAGTGCCAAATGGCAAAGGATAAAATCAATATGGGGAGAGCTGTTATTTAAGCTTCTGAGCTCCGGGGTATTACAAACATTGGAGAGCAATGAAATAAAAATGATACATAAAGTGACAACATCATCATGTCTGTATAACTGACGCCTGTAGCAGCTGTTTGGTCTGAACAACAGAAGTAAATCCAAATCTGTTCCTGCTGCCCAGGGCTGTCTGGCATTCCTAAGGGGGCACTTCGTGATCAGAGAAAGAGAGGAAATTACAGAGTATTTTTGCCAACCAGATCGTTTTTAACCTGCTTTGGCCACCGTGCCCTGGAAGGACGGAAGATTACATAGTCAGCCCAGTCCACATACTGCACATGTAAAATTCTACAAGAGGTTGGGTCTTTCCTACGAGTGGAGGAGACCCCAGGTGGCATCCCAGTAGCTTCAGGGGTACAGGGTGGCAGGGGGGCTCCCTGGGTGAAAGAGCCAGCCTGCAGCCATGGCCAGAGTCTGCCCTTGCAGGACACATTCCCTTGGCCTGCCCTGAGTCAAACTGCACTGCACAGACAATGCTGAGGACAGATCTTGCAAACCAGGAGTGAAAACACCAGACTGGCATGCAAAGTGTCCTTTCTCTGCCTCCAAGGCTTTCTGACACCCTCTTATCACCCTTTAAAGCTTCTCCACACCAACACAAAGCAATAACGTTTGTTTCTCTCTATTGGTGGAAAACCGAGATAAGTTTTTCCCCAGCTTTCTCTGCCTCTCCAGCATCTCTCCTGTTGACCAGACCCTGGAAGCTTGTCCACCCTGCCAACCCTGTCTTCAAGCTGTTCATCACTGCCAGACCCCCCAGTGCATCCTCCTCCCTGGGCTGTGTGGGTATCACTGTTGTCACTTGTGTCGCGATGCCCTGGGTCCCCCAGCAGCCGCTTGGGGCCAGGAGGGGCTGCGGGATGTCACGGATGGAGCCTGAGCCACGACTCACAGCGCTGAGTGCTTTGGAAGGCAGGGGGACACCTCGGAGCCGAGCGAGGGTGCTGCGAGAGGATGCTGCGGTGCCGGGATTCGCACTGCCACCTTAGGGAAAGCCAAAGAAATGCTGAACCTGAGAGCGGGAAGCGTTGGCGCTCTCGCCTTGGCTTGAAGACGAAGGAGCTCCTGCGAGGCCAAGGCAGGGTTTAACCTCCCGGCAGCGTGGGGAGCTGCGGGGGGAGCGCTGTGTTAACCCCGTTCAGCGCTGCGCCTCCGGAGCTGCCACTGCATTAACCCGGCTCTGGGAAAGCGCCGGCCCCGCTCCAGCGCGGGCAGGAAGATGCCTTTAGCACAGCCCAGCCATTAGTGCACCATCGTTATGGGTGTGCTGGAGAGACAGCAGCAGCCTCCAGCTCCCAGAGCGCCATTGATCCTCCCGGAGGTGCGCGGGGCTGCACTAGCGGGACGTGCTGGTGTAAAGCCAGACGGTACCAGAGCCAAACAAGGCACCAGAGCCGTGCCCGCCGGCACCAGGGCAGTGCGGGTCATCCCAGTATCTGCCTGCGGCTGGGGTGGCCAAGCTGGATGGGGACAGTGAGGGAACAGAACCTCTTTCTTCCTTGCTCACCTCAGCATGCTGCTCCTAGGCCTGGGAAAACCTGGTATGGCCTCCAGCCCTTCTCTGTCCAAATTGCCTTTGAGCAGAATACCCTGGCCTTGTTCCTTGGGCTTTCCCCATCTTCTCCCACCCCTGCAGCCCAGTATGAGCTCACGGCTGCTATGATCCACCGCAAAGTGCTGTGGTTTTCTCCTACCCCCCTGCTGTACCCAGCTGCCAAGCAGGAGAGATGGGGAAGGAAAAGGGGAATTTTTGACGGTGAGCTTTCCGAAGAACTGGGATCAGTGCTGCTTTGAGAGAAGGGACAGCAGGAACAAAGCAGGAGAGGCAGGGATGCAGGGTGTGGGATGGGATGGGATGGGATGGGATGGGATGGGATGGGATGGGATGGGTCCAAGTGCTGCAGAGCAGGGCAGGGACCTGCCCTCTGGAGTATTAGGGCTGCAGCAATGGCTTGGCAGGACAAGGAGCTGCTGACAACCACATCTGGAGAGAAAACACAGGCCAGTGGCAGAGAAAGGGTCTAGAGAAACCTAAGAGCATTGCCTGCTTTCTGCTGCACCTGATGCTTGCAAGTTTTCTTGCTTTGGGAGAGAGGTGGAAGATCCCAGATACAGATGCAGACACTTCCAATGCTCCCAGCCTCTCCAGAGTTCCTGGATTTTGATTCTTTCCACCTCCTCCCAAGTTCTCATACACATCTCTCCCAGTGATGCTCAGCTCCCACACCTGACCCCAGCTGAAGATGCAGCACAGAGCATCTCTCTGGTGGGTGGTTACACTGCACTTCGCCCACTGGAAGTGTTGGGAGTAGGGAAGAAGAAGAAGAAAGGAAAAAGAAATAGAAGCAGCAAAACAGCCTCCAGGCTCTGCCTCCGTTTCTGTGAAACTGCAACTAAAAGGCAAAAAAATGAGAAAAGCAGGGCTTTTCCCATTCTGTTCCACACAGGCTCAATTTCCAAAGCGGGGGGAGCACAGCAGACGGGAGGGCAAGAACAAGGCAGGTGCATCTCACCTTATAGACCTCCCAAAACCTTAACCCAGGAGCACTGGGAGCTGAGAGAAACTTGCCCAACTGAAGCCTCCCTGTAAGCAGCAGGTTAAGGCAGGTTTCCTTGGATACAGGGAGCACTCCAGCTGTTTAGCAAATGGCCAAGAGAAAACTCCAGCCTTGCTTTACAAAACAGGCAGGGATTGATGCCACCCTCTTCTGGCTGCTGGGGAGCTGGGAAGAGGATGCTCCAGGGCTGGCAGCAGAGCTGGGTGCTGATTGCTCTTGGAGAGGACACCAGTGTGGGGTGTGGAGAGGGTGCTGATGCCTGCTGGGCTGGGATGTAGGAAATATGGGATTGGGCTCTTGCCCTGCATTGATTTTCACACTGGTCCCTTGCAAAGTGCCCATCTCTGATGAGTGGATGAGGAAGGTCCAGCTTTAGTCCAGTGGGTAACCCATCCATGACGAGCAAGGTTCCTTATGGATAATTTAGTGCCAAAGACGGTGTACCTGGAGATGCTAAAGGATCCTCCCATATCTGCATTCATGCCCCAAGCTCTGTCCCATGAGCAGGAATGCAGCACATGGCAGCCTGTTGAGCTGCCTGCCTGGCCAAGAGCTGTGTGCAAAGGAGACTCACCAGCAGAGACCTCACCAGGGAGGGAGAAGGGGTTTTCCAAGTCATTAGGCAAGTAACTAGAGCTGGGAGAACCTTATGAAGAGACATGACATGCAGCTTTGTTTATCACTGAAAACATGGATTGCAAGCAGCTCCCATGGGAAACAAAAGATGGAAGGAAGAAATCCATGCATAAGATAAGGGAGGGGATCTTCTGTCCTTCAAACTTCCCCTACAAGCCTGGCCTCCAAGTTCAGAAGATATCAGGAGACACAGATCCAACGGGGAATTGTTGAGACAGTGTTGGCAATCCAGGGAAAGGTCCTTCATGTCTCTGTGTATCTGTGGCAGCACAGCAGATCAAAAAGGGCTAGCTGGAAAAAGGAAAATTAAATTCAAGGAATGTTCTATTTATCTGATATGGCACTTTCTTCTATTTTAAGCTGATTATTTTTTGGAGATGGCTAAACTGAGACAAGGACAATTCTTCATGGGAGATGAGACTGCCACTAGGACAACCACCCTGGAAATCACTGAAGTGAAATTTGGCTGGCCTTCAAAACAAAGCCAATGTGGCTGCTTTAATTGGAGGGAGAGGATCTACTACTGTGCGTGTCCCTGATAGATGCTCAATTAACACAGTCCAGCAATTCTCAGGATGGTGACAGAGAGCCCTGGTTGGGCTCCCCCAGTCATTTTTCAATTCTGTTGCATCTTTGCCTTCGCTCCGTCAAGTCATCGTTAGGCAAACGCTCGGAGATGACACCAGCAGCAACACAGGGGAAAGCAAAGCTTCCGCGTCAATGCACATGACTTGACAATGCAAATAGCTCGGGATACACAGTGCATGAGTATATATTATTAAGCAGCAATAAATGAACAAATTTCCCGTACTCGCCCAGTGGGTACAGGAGGGAGGATTCAGGAAAGGCCTGGGGAACTGACAGTCTGAATCGCTCCTTTCTCAGCTTGTCTCTATCGAGTGGCTCATTTGCTCTGGGTATTTGAAATCGATTCAATTAACATTCTTTATGCATTCCCATATAATAAAATAGGGACAATTAAACCTAATAAAACTCAGGTAGTTGTGTCCTACCCTCATTATGCCTTCTTGTTCCCCTTACAGCCTTTCAAGAGAGGCCAGGGCATACCTGATGGATTCAAATGGGGTAGGGTCAGCCAACACAGCCCTACTCTGTAAAGTTCCAGATGTCCAAAACCCCACAGAGGAGAAGGGACACACAGAAAGGTCCCATTCCTGCATTGGCCTGGGATGGATAGGTTGGAACAACTGGGGCAAATATTAAATAGGGGTGTTCTCCATTATTAGCTGAACCAATGCAGCTAAACAGAAAGTAAACACTTGGCTGTATTGAAGTAACCTGGGAGCTCATCATGCCTCTGAGAACTGGATAGCACAGGGAAATCCCATAATCTCCTTTAGAAGTCTGGCCCTGATGTGAGTTGGTAATAAGATGTTCCCAGTTATTGGCACTAAAGAGGTGGGAGAGGCCAAGTGTAGTCAACAGGCACAGCCACAGGGAGACCCCATAAAGGTCTGTGCCATTCCACAGGTGCAAGGCCAAGGTTTTAGCAGCTGCAGTGGCAGGATGAAGGAACAGACCCTTGGATGATCTCCTCTCAGGCTCCAGCCACCAGACTGGAGCATCTCTCACCAACAAGGTATGTTGTGCACACAGCAAAAGTACCGAGGCCACATCAAGTTGAAAGCAGGGTTTAGGACCCAAGAAGTTAAATGGAGAGCACTGCATTTCTCCCCCAGAGCTGGATGAAGAGCGTGTGGTTATGAGCATGGCCATCAATGAACCACAAAGCCTTTTAGCATCCATTATTTGCAACTGCTGCTGAGCAAACAAATGTGACCACATCAGTCACCAGGCCCATCCCCAGATGAAAGCTGTTCACATCAGCCGATGCCTCCCCCCAGGAAAGAAGAGCTGACCCTGAGGGACTGTGGTACAAACCCATCCCCCTCTCCCTTCTGTAGACTTGTCAGGAAGAGACAAAATGGGGTATCTCACCTCATCTCCCTCTATCATGCCCCTTTCAAAGGGTGACCATGGTCCTTGAATGATCACTGTGGGCTACATCTTTCTCCCCATGTCAGCTGAGTAAGTCCCACTCATGGGCAGGTTTGGGGGACATGCACATTCCCACCAGATTCCTGTTTGCAGCCAGCAGCATGGAAGAACAGCATGGAGGACCCCAGTGTGGGCACCAGCTCTGAGAGGTCCATGTCAGAACCTTCTTTTCAGCCCCACATCACCTGCCTGATATAGAGGAGGTCCAAGGCTGGGTGTCAGCCCAGTGGGGGTCAAAAAGGAGGCTCTCCTAGACATCCAGGGGAATTTGACTGGCAGCCTAAGGGGCTGGTTTAATTGAGCAGACGCTGGGCTGCCTTGGCAGAGCAGACAGTGAAGAGATCTGCAGTTGCCTCTTCCCAACCGCAGACCTGCCCTGGCTTCGCGCAAAGTCTCGTGCTTTGCCAGACACTGGAAATCCTGCACCCCTCCACCTGCTTGCCTGTTTATCCTCAGGCTGCCAGCTTAACAGGATGGTTTGTTTATTTATTTTATTGGTCTTTCTTTCTTTCCTCCCCCTTCTACTCCTCTCTCTTTTCCCTTTTGTCTTCTTTCTTTCTTTTTTTTTTTTTTTTTATGAGTTGTGCCGCACTTCTTGGTAAAGCACTTTAATCCATTTTAATGCCCCAGTTCTGTTCCTCAGTGACAGCCTGGTGGTTACTCTAATGCGTCCCGCTCACCTCGGGGTTACTAATGAGGTCATGACGAAGGCAATCTCCAAACTGAATAATTCACTAATCAGATGCTGCAGACTCCAGTGGTAAAATTTATTTCTGACACCTAAACAGCAAATGGGTTTGTGGACACAGACATGCACGCAGGCCCCACGCACGCTGTTTTCTTTCTTCAGAGCTATTTTTGGTGAACTGGTGCTGTGCCATACACTTAATGATGGGTCTCACCACAAGAAAGACCATCTCACGCCGAGCTCAAGGAAAGGAGGAACCAGTGTGGTGCTCAGGTGTGTTGGGCACCTCCATGGGATGTCTGACTGAGTGTGATAAGACAAAGATGTGGGGACAAAGGCACTCTCATGCCATGTGCAGAGACCGTCTGCTGCCAGTTTTCTCCAGGCCTTAGCCTTACCTGTCCAAAATCTGGAGCGACACCATTGATTCAGGCACAAAGAGCTAAGGAGTCTTGGGACTAAGGACTAGTTCTAGTCTTTTATGTCTTTATAGTTGGAAAACAGCAAAGCCATGCATTGAATTGAACCACCCAGCCTGTGGAGCGTTTTGGTGCTGGCATTGCTAATCCCTGCTCCCTCTAGGACCAGTCTTTCAGATCTCTCACCTCTGCCACTTCATATTACCCAAATATGTATCACCTGAGTTCCCTCTTGTCCCTTTTCTCTATTGAAAACAATGTCCATAATTTCTGTTTGCCACCCCCAAGCACCTTCAAGAGAGGAAATAGTAATAATCAAATTAATTACTATTGCTAATAATAAAAGTCACAGGCAGTCATTAATAATAATTAACATTCCCTATTCCTAGAGGATGTAGTGGCCTGAGAAATTTTGCTTCCCCATTGCTAAGGAAGACAAGAGTTAGCTGGTGTTGTTACACACCTGATGGGTCCCCATCATGGGGTGCATCCTGACAAAACCTCCCGCTTTTCCTTGGATCCACGCCAACACTGCCTCAGCAGACAGAGAGAGCTGGAAAACCCTGGGAGGCTCCATCAGTGCCACAGAGGGGCTGTGTTTCCCTTGGAATTGCCAGTCTTCCTCCTGATGGCTCTTCTGCAAGAGAGGGAAGGATGATTTGGAGCTGTTTGGGTGGCAAATGGCTCTGTGGATGGGAAGTGCAAGGGCTGGAGGGGATCAGCTCTGTCTGAGGAGAATCTCACCAGGCTTGGAAGGGCTCCACCTCTTCCAGCTGGATTTGGGCTGTGCTGGGGGGAAGAAAGGGCACAGAGCTCTTTCAGAGAAGAGCATCTTCCTGTTAAAACTACAAGCTGAAGCTGCTCTGAAACAGGGTGGTGAGGACACAGCACTGAAGCTGGACACATGGAGGGGCCCATCCAGGAGCCCAGCTGAAGGAGGAATAACTGCTGGACCTGGCTGCAACAGTGCTGAAAGCTTTGTCCCAGCCAAAATGTTTCTTGGAAACAAGCTGGTTTCCACAGCCAGGAAAGGTGAGAGGACACAAGGGAAAGGGTCTGCAGATGGAGCATCGGGGATATGGGATGCTGAAGCATTCAGGAGGGAAAATAATTCAAGCAGAGAGATGATTTGAAGCTCTGCTCCCCAGCCCTAAGCTATGCCCTGCACACCAGCCCAGCCCTCATCTCTCAAAGCCTGGAGGTTTGCTTTTCCTCGGAGGAGAAACAAACAACAAAATCCAAGAGTGGTGCTGAAATCGGCTTTCTCATCCTGTGGCCAGCTCTGGTAACTACCCAGCTAAGTGCTTGGCTGTGAGGGGCTGTACAAATGAGCTGTATGGTTTGGCACATCATCACCGTCCCAGAGACACAGAAGATGAAGTTAATGGCAAAGCCCATGAACATCGGCTGCAGAGGAGAAGTGGCTCAGTGGGAATCCCAGTCCCACAGCCAGGTGCTGAAATTTCATGTGCAAACTTTTAGGATAACCCATCCCCAGCACAAAATGCTGCCTTTCTGGACTGAACAGTGATAAGTGCCATGCTGGCAGCACAGGGGATTCATGGGTCTAAAGGGAAGTGTAGGTTCTCACTGATTTGCAGGCTTAAGAGGAGGAAGAGCAGACCCTGACAGAGCCAGAGCAGCTGCAGTCAGTGGGGTTCCTGCCCCAGACACTCCTGGCCGGGAAAGATCTGCCGGGTGGTCATGGAGCTCCCACCCCCCTGCTTGCAGGAAGGGTCGAGCAGGGGCAAATGAGCTCATCCTCGCCAGAAGTCACCCTTTGATGTCCGGCCGTTCCCCTGGGATGCGGATCACATATGGCCCAAATGCAGAACAAACCCTAAGATGCAAAATGAGCAGGGAGGGAAATGCTCTTGCTGCTTCCTTTTGGTAACGCTCTCGTGCTGACCCCTTTTTGCAGTGGCGTTTCAGCAATGCCTCATTTTATGGCCAGGGATGAGGAAGCAGTAAATCCAGGTTCCAGGCGAGTGGCTAACACAGCACAGAGCCAAAATGGCCCAGTGATGAAATGTCTCAGCACAAGCAATGACCCGACAAGGTGTCATCTTTTCTGAAAAAGGGTTCACAGTGAAGCAGCATAAGCCCCAATTTGGCTCCGGGTAAGAGGGAAGTGTGTGGGGGATGACAGCAAGAGCAAAATGAGGCAGATAGGTACCACAAGCACAGCAAGGTGGTGAAAGGGAAACCTCAGGCCCTGGAGAATCCAGGGGAAACAACCCTCACCAACTGGAGCAGGGTACCAGGGGCCAAGAGAGCCTCCTCTGAGTGCCAGGCACTGCCAGGCTCCCCGCCCAACTGCTGAGCAAGATTATGTGATAAATGATTGCATTAGTCCGGACAGCTTCTCATTTTCCTCCAATCTGGCCTGTCTGCCCTCTTAGCACGGGGCTCCTGATAGCATTTCTCCCTTCAGTGACTTCATTTTTCCTGTTAGGTTGTCAAGCTGTCACAGGGAAGAAAGGAGAAGCATGGACAAGGCTGTTACTGTCTGTGCTCTGAGAATGTCCTGTGGCTCTGCTGTCCCCACCCCCGATGGCCCATCCTGGGCAGGTGCCTTCCCACCCTCTGCTCATCTTCCTTGGAGACACCCCTGGGCATTCCACATATCCCAATTTCAGCTCAGGAGACAGTGGTTCCATCTGTCCCTCACCATGACAAGGATGTCATGGAGTTTTGTAGAAATTAAGGTTAGAAGGGGTTTTACAGGCACTCTCTGGCTAGAGAGTTATGCACTGATAACAGTTTTGGGGGGAAAGGCTCATGGCCTCTGTGTTGGGGTGCACAGATGATGCTTAAGAGCCCTTCTGAATGAAGCAGATGCTCCTGTCCTGGTTGATTGTTGATGGAGGGAACAAAACTGGCAGTGGGAACCAAGCCAAGCTTGTTCTGGTACAGCTCTCTTCTTTTCTGTACAGCCTGCCTCACATTTCTGCTGTGAAGACAAAATGGGAAGGCTGGGGGGAAATTAGTGTTCATCAGAGTCTGCTGTGTAATGTTCAGCTTGGCATCCAGGCCCCGGGCAGCCCTGTGGAGTGCAAATGGTGTCTCCAACAAGGCTGCAGCTTCAGGGTCCTCTGATCCAGCCCAGGGATGCTGCCGGGGTGAAACATCCCCATCACCTGTCATACCTCCAGCTCCTCCTCAGGCTTAGGGGGATGCTGGAGGAAGAGGTGGATGAGCTTGAGGCTTGACTTTATCTGGGGGAGAGACACACAGCCAGAGCTGAGCACTTGGGTCTCTCCTGGGTCCTTCAGACTAAAAAGCTCCAGACAATATTTTAGCTACCCTGATCCCACACATGGAGGTTTTTGAAAAAGCCAGGTTTTGAATTTGGCTTCCAAAGAGGACTTTGTGCCTCTACAGCAGTTAATACATGCTAAACACCAGTGTCTTCAAGTCCAAGCATCTCCCAGATCACAACACACATGTGGAATAGGACTCTTCCCTCCTAATCCCAAATCTGCGAGAGATGTTCAACAGGTCCCCTGTGCTCTGCATCCCTGTTTCCCTATTTGCCAAAGAGCCACGATAATATTTGCAATACTTGTGAAATCATTGGGTGGAAGATGTCCCATAGCTCCAATCCTCTCACCTGAGCAAAACAGCACTGGGAACAATGGTGCTGGTACCTGCAGCATTTATGGCATGTTTCTCTTCTTCAAAGCTCTTTGCAAAGATGAAATAACTCTACTAACCCCCTGTGAGGGTCCTGGGGAAGCCTAATTATTCCTGGTAACAAGCACCCCTCATTTTCATTTAGCACAGAGAGAGGAGGGACTTTCATGTCTTGTTCTCTCCCACCAGCCCTAGAGAGCATTCCTTCACGTTGATATGAGGGTTAACAGCCATTTGTAATCATATTAGAGAGGTTTAATTCCAAAGAGGCTCATTCCCTGGACTCACTCCCCTCCGCTGCATCGCAATGAGCAGATCAAACAGCACCAGTTCCGATTTGGAGATCGATCCGGGACAAGGGGAGCACATCCATGGGCTGGGAACATGGTGGAAACTGCAGCCAGCATCCTGCTCCACCAGTGGAAATCTTTGCAAATGTCATTAAGGAAGGGCTGAATTGAGATATCAGGTACTGGTGAGCAAAGGGATGGCTGCAGGCAGGGCTGCACAGCCAAGTGATGGGACAGCTGGGGGACCTGGGATGTTATCACTTTGATGGTGCCCCATGGAAAGAGCAGAGATCAGTAAACACAGGGGATTTTGGCTTTCCAACCCTAAGGGGAAAGCTATTTCCCCCACGTGGACTGGGATCAGCTGTGGGAAGGGCTGAGGCAGCGTAACAACTTCATGCGCCCATATTTCAGGTTAATTTAGGGTTTAGGAAAGAGGCCAACATATATAAATTGGTAAAAAATGCTGATTTTCTCTTCAAGTACCTTCTCTGCACCCCTTCATTAGACAGCCTGTTTAGCTGTTTATCTGCTAGATGGGCTTTTTTATTGAACTTGTCAATATTTGCATTTGCGCCCTTTGAAGCAGGTGAAGCTTGGATAAAGTGGCAGAAATCAGGCAGATCTGCAAAATTTCCACACGACTCATCTCTCCAGATTCGACAGATGAAATATAATTCAGGAGGAGAAAAATCTTAGCTGGAGCAAGGGGTCAGCTCAGAAGGAAGATACAGAGACATAGAAGATGTCTGGGAGATAAATTGCCAGACGTGGGCTTCCCGAGGAGCCGGTGTTTCAGCGAGGCTCTGCCAGGAGATGGAGAAGTGATTGTGGGATGCCCTACTCCTGCCACAAAGAGGTGGGAGCCCCAAGATGCAGCTTATAAACCCTGATGCAATCACAAGAAAGTGCAAGTGCAAAGCCCCCTGCTCCTTCAAACCAAATTTCTGCCCCTTAGCTATCACCACTGCCTTGCCCCAGCCACACTGCTCCTTGTGTTACCTTTTAGGAAGCTGTTTTTGGGGTTTGGCTGGGTTTGGTGGCTGCAGAATGTACAAGGCTGGGGAGGTTGGGACACCACAAAGGAGGGCCCCAGTTGCCTGCTGAGGAGTCCCTGCTCCAGCAGGCTTCTGGAAGGGGAGAGGACTCCTCTGCAGAGACAAGATCTCATAGTTGGTGGTGCACAGTTATTTTCAGATAATTAATCTCCCCAAATAAGGAGAAATCAGTCACTGCAGGTACTGAAGAGGTGTCAGACTGATGTTCACTGGCAGCAATTGCTTTACCTCTCCCCCTTGCTGGAGGAAAACTGAGGATCCCCCAACGCTGCCACTCCCACCCTCAAACAGTCTCTCCTGCCTCTCTGGGGCCAGTGTGGAAGGACCAGGACTGGGATGGGAGCAGGAGCTGCTCCCCACACTCCTTTGCTACCTCCTGGCAAAGCTGCACTGCTTTTCCATGGGACACTTTCCCTCTCCTTGCTGTTCTGGGATATGTCCTGCCCAGTCCCTATGGAGACATGGGTCTGGCTGGGGCCTTGTGGGTCACAAACACCAGTTCTCCTACTAATGAACTACATCAGCCTCTAATTCTTATCAGCCTCCTCTCTTAATTCTTTCAGGCATTGCTTTCTCCAGTTTTGTCCTCTTTCCTCATTGAAGGGAGGCAGGACAAGGTGGAGGAGGGATCCCAGGATCAGAGTCTGTGGCCTGCAGGAGCCATGCAACAATTTCCTCTCCTGAGCTTGCCAGCTCAAGGGCTGCTCATTCCCCTTGTCTATTTATGTTGCCTCCATCCTTCCTTCAATTCTTCCTCCCATCTGGAGACCCACAGCACTCAGCACTACAGAGACCTGCGGTCCCCAGGGCACATATGACCTCCTCAGCGGCTTGTGAGTCCACTCCAAATTCTTTCAAAGAGGGACATATCCCAGACAGACAACCAAGAAACTCACTCTATTTCTCATCACATGCCCCTAGAGTCTTTCTGGGACCCTGTGGAGTCTGAGGAGACAGAAGTTATCATTAATGAAAAAAATGTTCCCATCCGTTTTCATTTAGTGCTCTGTCCCACAGGGAATGGCTGATCTGCATTTTGACAGGGACACAGGCCCAGTGGACCATGTAAGTATCAATTTTCCAGAGTGGGCAGATCATGTGTAATTACAGTGCATGCCAGGGTTTATGACCGTGGAGAATCTCTCTGACTAACACTAAAATGCTTATGAAGTTGTTTTGAACTTTGTCCAGGAGGAAGAGATCCAGTGTGGGTCATTCAACCCTCCTAGCCCCCTCTTTCTGCCCCTCCAAATACCAGACCACCCCATGCTCAGGGCTAAGTCTTGGGGGTTGGGGAGTAACCCAAGCAGTAAAGGACTATAAATGCCAGAAAAACAGCACAGAACTTTGCTTCCTTTCTCCCAAACAATGTACGAAGAGCAAGAGATTGAGCTGAGACTTTCCACAGCTCCACAACAAAACTGCAGCTGCGAGGACTCTTTGAGCTAAGTCATATCTATCGAGCCCTGGATATAAGCAGATTATAAAATATCTCCAGGATCCTGGACTGGATGGAGATGGTCCTAGGATCTCCTGCTATTTCTGCTGTAGTGTCATCACCAGTATTGTGCCAGGAGCAACTCAAAGAGCACCCTGGCAAGTGGAGGTTTGCTCCAAGAGATGCAGATCCTCACACTGGTGGCTACTGGGAGACTTGATCTCAGGTGTAACCTGAGTCAGCCTCCACTGAGCCTGGTGCAAGCAGCGTGGACAAGGGCAGAGCCACCACCAAGAGCTCAAAACCAGCCCAATGCTTTGTCTAAACTGCCACCCCTTTGGGTGCAGCTCCCTGCTCACACAGGTCCTCATCTTTCATTTAAAGAATTTCTCTGCGAATTGTGGGGAATGAGCCACGTGAGACACCAGGCAGTCTCCCGAGAAACGTTCAGACTAAATCTAGGCTCTCTAGTGAGTCAGTAGCAAAGTAGGTGAGAAAAAAAAGAATGCTTTAAAAAAAAAAGTAAGATGATCTGAGAGGAGAAAAAAAGCCCTCAGAGCAGACATTTAATAGCATGGTCATGAAACAGTGGAGTAAAAAAAGGACTAAATGAAATAACAGGATTGGTGCAATCCTTTCTAATTTCTGAATCACTGCCTCTTCTGGGGCCTGTAAGCACACACAGGGTGAGTCCATCCAAGCTCATCTCACCTGGGTGACCAGCCAGATAAACCCACACTGTTCCCTGCTTCACCAGCCCTCCTCCAAACATCCCACCCACAAATGGTGGGACCTTTCCAAGCCCAGGATGTCTCAATGAGGGAACTCTGGTCGGTGGAGCAGCCATGGTTTCAGATGGCCCACTTGTGTCATTCCCAAATAGCTACCTCCATGTAGACACTCTTCGTGGGAGAACAGAGATTTCCCTTCCAGAATAATTACTCCGCTTGGAAGCACACTAATTAGCCTGGAACAAAGTAGCTTGAGTGTCCGCATGGGGAGCTATTGTGGAATAGCTTATTCTGTCAGAGCTATTCTGGGCAATTTCCTTTCACAAACAGGCCATGAGATTTAATTTTCCTTCTTTCTACAAATAGATGAAAGATCTGTGCTTACCAACCTCAAACCATCCCAACCTTCCTTGCCAGGAGCAAGCAATGGGTGCAAATTGTCCTGAATTCTCCAGTCTTTGGGACTCCTTAAATTCCATTGGTTTTGGTTTTTTTTCTTGAGAGGGAGAGACATAAATCAGGAAGATTTACATCACCAGGACTCTGGACTCTTTCCAAAGGGTGAGGTCTAACCCAGCATAAATTAACCCGAACAATGGCAAATCAGGACAATGTTCTGAGCATCCCATGAACATGCCAAGGATTTATGCAATACATGTTTACCAGGCAAAGGAAAAAGAGAGAGAAACAAAAAAACCATGAATGACAAGAGGCTCTGTAAACAGAAGTACCCTCTCTTAACTCAGATTTCAGCTTCTCAGGAACTGCATTGTGACCTTCATTAGCCTGTAATTAAATTCACCTTTCCCCAGCTCACAAAATGGCAATGAACAAGGCAAAGTAGATACCGGGGGAGAAAAGAAGAAAAGCCCATGGTGCTCCTGGGGGTGGAAGGACACTGGGGGCTGCTTTGTGGACCCTTCAACACCCAGGTGCCCCAGTGATGGGCAAACTGGTGAACATCAAGACAGACCCACCTCCAGCACAGGTGTAGCCTCCTCACCTGACTCTTCTGCTGTCTTCTTGGCCCAATTAATTTTCTTCATCTCCCTCTGCACACAGCAAGTCTCACAGATATGGACAGGGAAAGCAGACTGGAAACACAAGAGCAGCTTCACAGCAAATCAAAGAGATGTGGGAAGGACCCACACGCTGTGGGAGACGAAGCAGAGTGGTTTCAGCTGTGGGTCCAAAAAGGCTCAGAGAGAGCACTGCAAGCCTGGGATGGCTGGGGGCACCAGGGACACAGTGTTTGAGGGCACTGCAGGGACAGCCAGGGAACCAAAGGGGGAGCAGAGGATTAAACCATCCACTTTCCACTTGGTTAAAGCACCACCACTTTGGTTTCCCTTCTTCTCAATATCTGTCCCCCTTTGTGACAGCGGCCTTACTTAAAAATAAATCCTTGGGCGAAAAAAAGAAAAAAAAAAGCAAGGAAAAAAAAAACAACTCTGCAATTTGTTCCTCTGAGCTGGACTGCCTTTCTGGCCCTGATTTTATCAGAGTGGAGACAGGCTGTCCTTGCAGAATGATTTTACCATCTTGAAAATGATTACAGAGCTGCACAATGCCTTCAGCTCACCATGTAACGATATTTTTATATGCTGTCTCATTAGATCGCCACCCGGGTTGAGGATGTTTTCAAACATTGTCTCTTCATGGTCGATGTAGCTCAGTACCAGGAATAGAGTGACGAATTGGAGGGAGTTCAGAGGGCAGCAGCAATAATCAGAAATCTGATTTACAAGGAAATGTTAAAAAAGCTAACTCCATTTTACTTGGCTAGAGTGAAGAACTGAGCATCCACCCACAAAGATGGGAAGGGCAAAAAGGCAGGTGCTGGGGAAGGTGGTACCTGGTGTAGTAAAGGTAAAAAAGTAATAAATAAAAAAGCACAGGTGTGTTCTCCAAAATCTTTAGTTTTCAGCAGATCTGGAATAGATTCATGGAAAGATTGCGGGATGGACAGGAAAACTCAGCCAGAAACAGGAAAAAAATGACCCCCTGGGGAACAGTTCTGCTTAAGCAGAGATGGAGATTACAAGACTTCCTTGTCTGCTTCTCCTCCAAACTCACTGCTTCACAAACCACTGCTGACCAGCAGTGACAACCAGCCATTAGTGACCTGAGTGGCCACTGAACCTGTGCTCAGAAGGTGACAGGCTCCAGAGCTCACTGTCACCCCTAGGAGTCACCTGAGCCTGCTATTCCCTGCCCCAGAGAGATCACACCACATGCCTGAATGATCTGACATTATCCCTGCAAGGAGAGCTCATGGCATGTCACACACTTTTTTTTTCACCTTTATAAATACATGTGCTATAGCAGAGCTGCACTCCTGAACTGAGGGTGTGATTAGAGGAGAACGAAATGCTGATTATGGGTTAATTAGTGTAGCTAATAAACTGCCTGTAGCCTCGATTAGGAGAGAAACTGTATTTCATTGCACAGAAAACAATGAAGAACATGGAGAGGAAGAGTGCTTTTCTTTGAGAGATTGAAACTCATCCCCTGGGAAGGAGGGATAGAAAAGGATGTCCTGCATGGATGCAGAGGGATGCCAGTGACAAGAGCAGGTGGAGGGTCTGAGTTCACCCCTGCTCATGCCCTACAACCAGGCTGGAGGAGCAAACTGGGGGAAAGCCAAAATCACTGATGAGAAACATTATCTCCAGACATGGTCTCCAAGCACAGCCAAGGTAGGTTGGAACCTGGCAGGGAGAGCATCCCAAAGAGACAGAGCTGGGGGAAAACCCCAGCAGGAGCCAGGGTGAGGGGCAGGAGATGAGGGCAGAGCCCTTCTGATGCTGGAGAAAGGAAAGCAGCTTGGCCAGGCGCAGCCAGGGCAGCAGAGTGTGTGTGAGACAACAGGCAAGGGACAATCCTGCCCAGGGGGGAGGATTAAATTGTCTACAGGACTTGCACAAAGAAATTCTTTCCATTGCTCATTTCTCTCTGATTCAGATGTTTAGAGTTTTATCTGAAGGGGCTTTTTTTTCCTTCTTTCTTTGTTTCTTTTTTTTTTTTTTTTATCAGTGGATGAGACAGAAGTCCCAGAACCAGCCTTTGTCTTCTGGTGGCTGCTTTGTTCTCAGACTTCCCCACAAGCAGGTGCCTGGGAAAAAGCCAAGCAGCTTCACCGAGCACTTCCCACAGACCTGGCACCCAACTAGCCTGGCACCACATCCGTCCCGTCGGTCTGGTACCTGTAGTTCAGCTCTGGGCAACCCTGCCCTGCCTCCCTGTCATGAAGGGTGCATACATGCAAGGCTCTGGCATAAAAATAAATCCCCTCCCATCACATTCCAGCGTATTAATAATGACATTTAATAACTTCTGTCTAATAGTCTCCATATTTGTGTAGGAATCTGTGACGCATGGAGGACTGGACATGCTTTCTCAGCACATGCAGCGTGGTTGCCCCATATGTCATGCAGCTTTCAAAGAAAGGAGGGTGACAAACAAACAGCATTCTGGAAAAAAATAATGTGAATTTTAATTGCATTTCTTGTTGCTGATAAAATTTGGGTCTTCTCATTCTACAGTGGATATAAGCACCAGATGCTTATGGTTATGGCCAAATCCTGTCCTGGAGGGTCTGAGAGGACTTTTCTATGTGTTCATTGCATGCTCCTCCCTCAGCCGCTGCAGTAACCAGGAGCAGGCTGGGGTTTCCTGAGGATGCTCAGCTCTTGAGGGCTGTGCCTTGGCCATGCTGAAGCCACGCGTGTGGTCTGCTCCATGTACAGACAATAAATATCATCAGGAGCCAATGTGCATCACAGGAGGGACAGCCAAAAGACACCCTGTGAGTCTGCTGCGCCCATTAACAGGCTGGATGGCCACCAAACAATGTCCTGTGCTTAGGAAAACACCGAAGGGAGTCTGGGGCCAGCCCCAGAGGGGTTCCCCTCCACAAGAACGGAACTCCTTAATGTCTCCCAAGGCGAGCACTCATGGGTTACTGGGAAGGGGTTTCCCGGCCAGGTACCCAGGCTGGATGGGGAAGGGTTCTCCTGAGTGAATATCAGGTGGAGAAGGTGGAGGGAAGAAGCTGCTGGAAAGGTCCCTCCGCATCAGAGGCGCGGGTTTCACCTCCTTGAGCTCTTCCCCACTTGCAGCCTTGCTCCTCTCAGCTGGATTTCCAGCATGGGTTATACTTCTGGCTCTGCTTGCCAAGTAATTAAAAACACTCTCTTAAAAAATAGCAAAAACAAGCAAACTAGAAATCATTCAAACATCATCAGTCAAGACTGCTCTGAAGAAACCAACAACTACAGCCACAGAAAGGCTTTGATTCACAGCCCACCACCTTGGGTTTGGCATGAGGGAAAATCATCTTCCCCATGTAGGAGGCTGCTATTACAATTTTTTTGGAGCCAAAAATCCCTTCTGGGCAGAGCTACAAAAATCCCAGAGCACTTTTCCTTGTTAAGAGACACAACCCAAGGTGACTCATGGACTCCCAGGATCTGGAGGAAACCACTCCTCCAAACCATGCTGCCCACCCAACCCTAATGATCCTGGCGACAATTCTGTCACATAAACTCTACACATGATGTTTCAACTACTGAAAACTCTTTCCTGCACCGTAAGTAGGTGAGGCTTGAAATAATGGCGGGGGAAATGGTGATGGTGGGGAGACAGGTTCAGATCTGATGATTCAGAGGTCTTCCTACAAAATCTTTCTAATTGGGCATCTACCTAAGCTGCATTCCCTGCCACACAAAGCTGCTGCTTAAAACAGACATACAGTGAGGCAATTGCCTTTTTATTTTGCTGGTTATTATTCCTCACTGCAAAAAGAGGGGGGGGGAGAGAAAAAGCTATCACTCTGTGGTTTTTATCAGGTTTCATCCACTCTGCCTGATGTTCAGTAAAAGAAAACCTATCTCTGTTAGAGATGAGTAGCCCTTTACAGAACAGTCATTGCCTGCAAAGTAACCTTTAAGCACCCGGCTGTCTCTTAAGTTAATGCAGGCAGACGATGGAGAGGAAGTTACAGTCACTCCTGTATGTTTGAAAATGCAGCTATTTCTCTTAAAATTCAGCAGCCAGCCACACATGCTTTGATTGGTTTTGTTGATGTTGTTGTTTGCAGTTTTCCTGAAATCACTACCTGTCACCTTTCCCTGACCCAGCTCTGCCACGTGAGTCCCCACGCAGGCAGGAGGAGAGGAGGAGTCAGCCCACACCTGGGGACCAGCGTCATGTCCTCTTCCCACTGATGTTCAGAGTGGGAAACCCCTAAGCATTCCGTTTTGGCAGCTCCTTCAGGAGAGTGCAGAAGGAGGCAGCAGTGAGGGTCTGGGCAGAAAGGGGGGCTGTTAGAAGGGCTGGTGTTGCACCCCAAGCCCGTGGTGTGCTGGTGTTCACTATCACAGCAGCTTGTGCTGAGTCATTTGTGCCCCTGCACGTCTCTGTGTGTGACTGTGGCAGTCAGGAGTGGCCTGGGGGTGACAAATCAGCCCCTGGTGCAACTCCTGGCACCAGGCTGGCAATCCCATCCCACCAGGAGGTTGGGATCTCTGTGTGCCTGCACCTTCAGACACAACACACACTCCTAGGGCTTGCCATGATCATCACCTCTTCCAGCAAGGGAAGTTCACGGCCGGGCTGCCAACGTGGGCAGGGTTTGACTGAGTCGTTATGGCGGGGCTGTGTCAGAGACTTTGGGGGTCTTTGGTGTGGAGCTCCAGTGAAAGGTGTCCCTGTGACAGGGGGTTTGGAATAAGATGGACTTTAAGGTCCCTTGCAACCCAAACTATTCTATGATTCTGTGATAACTGTGTGGCAACAGAGATGGTTCCTGCTGCACCACCCTCCTTCAGGGACCACCTCCAAACTTTGGAAGGAAAGAATTCAGGATAAGGGGCTGCAGGATGGCCAAGAAAGAAGGACATGTGCAGGTCACTCACTGCCTCCCTCCAGGAACATCCATCCCATCTGATCCACATCAGCAGGAAGAAACCCCCACAGCCCTATGGAGAGGGGTGGCAGAGCCCAGCCAGCGAATACACACGTGCCGGAGGAAACCTGAGACCTCCCCACAGGACTTGTGCCACGGCTGCATCCTGTGTTAGGAGATTCAGGATTTAGGGTACCCCTGGCACTCACTGCATAAGTGACAAGCAGCTGTCAGCAGCTTACGGGGGTCTCTGGCTGCCTGCAAATTTCTGCATTAAAGCTGTAAGCTCTCATGCCTCACTTGGGAGCAATAAAACGGGATAGGGTAGAGGCTGTCATGATAAATGGGGCATAAATCACACCTCCCCCCCTTTCTTTTCCTTCCTTGGGGGGAGGTGGTGCTGCCAGAGCCTTTACCAGCCCTGCTTCAATATGCTCAGACTGGTCCTCTTCTGCCTCTGCAGTCAATTAGAACTTCATCAGAAATCAATTTGTGAGGCCCAGCTGAGATGTACCTATAGATCAGGCAATGCCAAGTGATTATTACACTAATGGAATATTCCATTGATTAATTGAATATTTAAGTCCTGAAATGTAAGCCCCACTGTCTTATCCATGACTTGTTAGGGAACTGAGCAGAAGAGATGTTGCACCAGCATGAGAAGCCAACCTTGAGTCTCATTGTTTTGGGGCAAAAGGCAGAGGGTTTGGTCCTGGTCATACAGGAGATATTTCTACCTCTTTGGTAGACTCCTCAGCCACACAGAGACACTCCTCTTTTTTGTGGCAGTAAAAAATTATGTCCTACCTTTTCTAATAGTGTGGGCTTGGACAATTCTCTGATTTGGATGTTGTGCAAAACTGTGAGCACTGGGAGATGGGTGAGAATGTCCATGTGGAATAACAAACACACCTACAGAAAGCACCTGCAGTACCTAAGAAGGTTGAAAAGATGATGTTGGGACCATGGCTAGGCAGCACCCATCAGTCCCACCTCTTACTCCCATGCAGAGCTCAGAAAAGCTCAGCCTTTCTCCAGCAGCACCAGTTTGGATGGCCCAGCCCTGTCCTGGGGCCAGCACTGCTCCCATTCCCCAAGAGCAGGGAGGAAATCCTCGGTGATTTATTTCATTTTTTACACACAAGCAGATGTCAGAACTGCAGATGATAGCCAGCAGGTCAGGAGGGCCACCCAAGGGTTTTTCAAGATCCTCTACCCACAGCCCAAGAGCTTCTCCACGCCACAAAAGCCCCAGGTGTCCAGGGGCAAAGGTGGCCAGATGCCTCCTGCATCAGGCTTCCGGATCCACTGCACAGAGAGGGCCAGGTTACTTGTTCCATGAAACACCTGGTTAAGTGCTTTGTTGGACAAAGGCCATAATGACCAAGAGAGAGAAACAAGGCAGAGATGGGGGAGAAGGGAGGGGTGGGACTGCCAAGTGGAAGAGAGGTGGGCTGCAGCTGGAGTAATCATCACCAAAGGGCCCAGCGGTGGGTTAAGGAATATTATTCCTGAATAGTATTGTGTGAATCAGAGGAGAGACATTATCTACATGAGCAAGAGAGGGCTCCAGTCCTCTGCACAGAGCTCCAGCTCCACACCAGTCACTGAGGTCTCCTTTCCCACGTCAAAGAGCACAGGCTTCCCACGACCAAAACACTTTGGGTGGCTGCAGAAAGAAGGAACCATCCAAACCAGAAAAGTGACCTCCATGGCAGATGTCCAAAGGCTTGAGAGTTTTTTGCTTTCCTCCCAATGGGGTTACAGGCATCCCCTTGAAGGCTACAACAGTGGTCACTATTTTCAGAGAAATCATTACAAGGGTGAAGCTGGATCCTTTTCTCCACTTGCTGCCTGTCTGCAAGGCCTAAAGCAACGGCTGTCACAAAACCATGGACGGCAAGTTGCACACAGGCTTCCTATTGTTCCTATCTTCCCTTCTCTCTGTGCACAACATCTTTCTGCCCCAGGACTCAGAAAGGACCCTGGAGCCAGCCAGGCTGAAGGGAGCACACGGAGGACAAGGACCATGCCTCACCTCTGGCTGGAAAAGGCCTGATGTCCCCTCTGCACCTCAGCTTCACACCAGCCTTTCACTGGCCCTGATCAGCACTGGTCTCCTACTGAGGTCTTCATTCTGGCCTCTGGCAGCAGAAGGTGCTTAGCTGCTGACATGGAAAGCAGCATTCTTTCCCCTCTTTGTGTATGTTTTTCTGAACAGGAAGCTAAAAGTAAATGGAGAGGAAAAACAAGTATTGATGGAACAGCTAGAAGGAAGAAGAGAGCTTTTCGTCTCACTAAGAGATCTGACCTTTCAGTGGTAGCTTCAAGAAACCTCAAGTAAATGTGCTTTGCTGGCATTTGCTGCAGGTGAATCACAGGGAGTTTTCATCCCCTCTCTCAGGGGATAACGTCTAGACATTTATTAACTTGCAGGTTCTGGGTGTCTCAGAGACCTGAGGAGTCTAGAAACCTGAAGTCAAGGTCCTCGGTGTTTTATCAAGCAGCAGATCCATATGGAACCAGCGTTTTCCCTGCTCAGCAGCCCCTCACACCCTCACATGGGGGCCTGCAGTGGGACGTGGTTCTGCAGCAGCTTCGTGCACTCCTTGTGGTCTTCAGGTTTTAGTTGCAAAACACAACAGACTTGTAAAAGCAGCATGGAAAGATGGGCCAGAAATGAAACACATTCCACAGAGTTTGGGTTTGTGTTTGCAAAAGTGAAGAGGAAAGTTCATCTGTGCTGTTGTAAAACCATACAGCCCCTCCTGTCCCATAGCCATGAGGAGCAGTGTCCAGACTGCATTCCTCGTTGGGGAAGGCTGGTATGGTGCCAGGGGCCAAGGGGGCACTGGAGGTCTGGCAGCAAATGAGGTTGTGCTGTTTGTCAGGGAGAAATGAGATGCAGAGTGATGGAGATCCCATTTTATCCTCCTGACCTTGAGTTCCCCTGGCCTCTCCTTGGCCAGAGGGATGTGGGAAGCCCATGGCAAAGGCATTACAGCAGGGGTGTCCAAACACACATGAGGGGAGGCATTCTGATTGTCCAGATATATTCTCCATCTCCTGCTGTGCGAGGAGCAGGAATCTCTTTGGCAAACCCTGGGACATGGCCCCTGGAGCAGAGGGCAGCAGGAGCAGCCCAGGAGCCAGCAACACAGGATGGCTTGTGCAGGGTACCACAACTGGTTCAAACAGCAGCCACTGCTGGCATGGGAGGGACAGACAACACCACCAGAGTGGGGTTTGCTGCCCCACAGCAGACACCCTCCTTCTGTCTGGGGAACCTCAGCTACAAACCTCAGCTAGAAAATGGGAAGAAAGAATGGAAGTAGGAAACTATGGCATGAATCGCGGGGAGATTTCAGACTGATAAATATTTCAGACTGACAACTATTCCTATCCTTGAAAGTTCATCCATCAAACTCTCAGCAAGGCCTTCACGTCTCAGGACCATAAATACTAAGACCTATTTTAACAGCTGCTCTCATCGTGGCCAATACCAAAGGATGGAAACCAGTTACAGATCAACCTATATCCTCGTGTACTGCTATGTAATTTACTGCACCTACAAAGGCTATATTCAAATACACTTCTGTTTTAATTATAGTCCCTGGCTGTGCAGAATCCGTTCTGAGCTGATTTTACCTTGTTTAGGTCTGATTCCACACAATGATGGCAATTCAGAAACAATGGCAGCATTAGTGATGTAAACAGCCTTGGTCTTATGTGCAGAAAGACTTTTACTGTCTGTCTGTGGAAGGAAAATTTGATCAAAAACCAGGAAAACCTGCTTGCTGTCAGGACAACAGAAATGCTGGCAATTTGGAGCTGTGATACTCTCCCCTTCTCGGCTCTGATACAGTTTCTAAGTGATGCTACAGCAGCATCTGCCCCCTGAAATGGGTATCACAAACTCCAGTAGGCAGGCGTGGGTCCTGCTCTGGTTTTTCTACAAGTTCCAGACCCACAAAGGACTAGAAGGACTAGTTTTGGGGGGATATTTGATAGTTTTCTCCTCAAAATCCCTGAATTTTTGGGTTGCCCAGATGGACCCTGCAGGATGGAGCAGAACCAGGAGCCTCTTGCTAAATATTGCTGTAGGAGGGAAGCACAGAGCCCTTCACTCCTTCACATCCCTGTTAGCAATGGCCTACAACGAGAAAGGGGGAAATTTGCTCTGCTCCTTTCAGTACCATAAAGAAATTTCATCCTCAGGTCCTTACACCAGTCCCAGATTTCGACATCCTAGTGCCGAGTAGCTGCTGGGCTTCTCTGTTCCCAGCTCCAAGCACCATCTTAACAAGGAGCTCTTTAAGCAGAGCCGTTGCCTACCGGGCGCTCTTAAGCCCATTTCATTCATGAATTAAGTCCCTGACAGCCCATATCTCTATGATCAATATGTTTGTTTATTAGCAGCAGCTGCTGTGTTTTAGCAAAACTGGAGGACTCCAGCAGGAGCAGTACGCTCTAACCGCAGAGCAGGGCCTGGGATGGGGAGGAGAAGGACCTCCTGCTGGCAAATGGGAGCTGGGCTGGATAAGATTTCACGCTAATGACCCTTTAATTGAAATCACTGCTCAGGACAGATTGCTCGGCTCGGGGATATCTGCACTGATGGCTCCTGGTTTGGCCACTCCCTAGATGAGTCCATTAACTCGGCAGCGGTGAACAAAAGCAAGTGAAAGGGACAGCGAGGGGTCACCCATCCCCAGCAGAGCTGATCTGTACATCCAAGGAAGCCCAAATCAGCAGCTGGTGTAAATGGAGACCGGCACAAAGGGAGGAGAGGGCGTGCAGCTTGTTAGACCTTGTGCTCCTGTTTCTGCTCTGCTGACCCCAGGTGGATGTGGCCCCTACTGTCCCCTTCTCTGGGCAGGGCTGTCCCCATGTGTTGGTTTGGAGCCCAGAAAGGGAAACCAGAATGTTAGGGTGTCATCTCCAGCTCATGGTGTGATCTCAGCCTTCAGCTGGGATCCGCTCCACCTTCTCTATCAGTCTCACTGTGTGGACATTGCAAGGCAGTAACATCTGCCTACACCAACACATGGTAGGCCAGAAGATGGACACAGCAGAGCAGAACAGAAACTGGAGAAAAGGGAAAATCCTGATCTCCTGTCTCCTTGTGCAAGTGCCAAAGCACCCTGAGATCCCTTTTCATTTTGCCTTCCCCTGCCATAGCCACAAGGCCAGCACGGCCCAGGAGCACAGGCACAACTGGGACTGGTCCTGGCTGGGCTGGCAGCACAACCCAACAGATCAGGACAAGGTGAGCTGTCCCTCTGTTCACCCCACCCATCAGAGCAGGACATGTGTGTGGAGCTACGCCTTGTAAATCTGGAGACCCTTCCCCACTGGGCAGGCTCACAGGGAAGGGCAGAATATGGCTTTCCTCCCCACAGAGCCTGGAGAGCTGTGATATAAAGCTCAGGGTTGGCAAAAAGTCCTCAACAGACACAGAGATGCTACAAAGGTAGGGTTCCTGCTCTGTGCATCTGCCTCATTCCCAGTCAAGAGGGAAGATCCCTGTCTGTGGGGAACCTTTGTATCACAAGGTTTATCACGGGACAGAGAGTGCTAATGAAACCCAGGCTTGTTAGACGTAGGCAGATCTTTTGGGCCTGTTTTGTAAGTGGAAATGTTGATGTGTGTCTCTTGCAATGCGAAGAGATGTCTGAGTGCACAGAAAGGAGGGTTATGAACCTGCTTTGAATGCATTTATTATTCCCATTAATTACTATGCCTGCTAAAGAGGACCAGCTGTTCTAGGAGGCTGTGGTACCAATTTATCAGGAGAAGATTCCAACAGAAGTCATAGAGAGTTTTCCTCTGAACTTGGGAGGATGGAAGATGGAGGGTTTTTAATTAGAACTTGTTATTAATGGGAACGTAGCAAATTAAAAATAGTCTCCCTCCCCCCATTCCTATTATACGAAACTCTGATCTCAATTAGAAAGATCAGGGACTAACCATTGAATGGGAATTACTGAGATGAAAACTGATTGAAAGACAAAAAGTCACAGACAGACACATCACAGGGAGAATGGAGATGGGGAGCGGCAGGACCAGGGAACAATGAGCAGAGGCTGGCGGAGGCTGCCTGCAGCTGACGGGCATCAGGATGAGAGCTGCCGGCTGTCGGCTTTCCCCTGCACTGAGGACACTGTCCCAGGGCTGCTGCCAGTAGGCACTGTCCCTTCTAGAGCCATGGCTCTCTGTTTGAGCTGGGGCTTCAGTCGTGCTGCTGGGCATCAATGGTACTCTGGTTTTGTAGATTTGGCAGAGTCTGGTGGGTGCAGGCTCCTGTCTGCTTGTCATTGCACCTGCAAAATTTCCTGTCTCATCTTGCCTCGTTTCCTTACCCCTCATCCTAGCTCACTCCACCATCACCACATGGCCCCAGCACATGGTTCTTTGCCACAGGCTCTGCCCTCATGCAGGCTATGAACAAGGCTACATCTCAGCCACAGCTCTCTGGTCTTGTCCTGCTGGTTCCCCAAATCCAGCAATGTTGAGGATGCCCTGAAGCTGCTGAGTTCTCAGCAAGGAATGATCGAATTGGCTCCCAGGTTTCCCACCCCAGGAGCTGTAGCCCCACCACCCAGGCATTGAGTGCAGGGTCAGGCCCTGCCACTTCTGGGAAAGAGCAGGTGGGTTGGAAAGAGGTTTTGTGCTCCATTTCAGCTTTGCCAATCAGATTGGGGAGCAGGAGATCAGGACTCAAACATGGGGTGATGCAAAGGGACATCTGGGTCTGACCAAGCCCATCTCCTGCATCCCGGTGTTGTTAAAACTTGGTTAATGACTACTTAATGAGAATCTCATCTGCTCCTTTCTCTGGTCACCTGTGGATCAGAGCCCCTGTCTTCCTTCCAGCAGATAATCCATGCCATATTCCAGGGCAGACAGGGACCTTAGACTGAAATTACAGCCTTGCTTACTAATTGCTGCATGTTCTCTCTCCGTAGGTATATCATTGCCAGCAATTAGCACAAAATCCTTTCCCACTCTTGTTAAGTTCCTGTGCTGCAGTTAAATACTCCCAGATCCCATTTAAATGATTTCAAATGCAATTCATTCTGGCTCGTTAAATAATTCCACAGCAGTGTTTGTCGTTTTCTCTCTCTGTTTTCTAACAGACACTTTCTCCCAAGAAGAATACAATGACTGAAGAATGGAGAAGGAGGGAGAAGAAGAAGTGATATGAAAGCTGAAAAACTGGGGGTCCATTGTCTGTGCCTCTGTTTTCTCTTCTTTTTTTCCCTTCTTCTTAGCTTGAGATTTCTTCTCATAGCTGGATTTTGAGATCGAATGGCCTGGAAAGAACAGGACTCTGCCCTTGGCATGCTGCACCATGTAGCCAACCACAGGAAGCTGCCTTGTGTTTCCTGCTGCATTTTCCCAAGTCCAGGACTGTGGATGGGCAAGAACGAGGGTCAGTGAGACAACAAGCAGCTGCACAGGTCCAGCTCAGGTTGTCCTGGGGACAACCTGCCTGTTCCACGTGTTTCTCCCACTTCCAAGCTTTATCCCTTCTTCCCTCATCTTCATTTCCTTCCTGCACCATCCACTTTCTGTCTTACATCTCCTTCCTGCTCCTTGTTCCAGCACCCTGCATCACTGCCCACCTCTCCTAAAAGAATTAATCTGTACCCTGACTCCCATGGTAGAAGCAGGGGTAGGGGAGGGGGGAGGCCAGCATGGGCTGAGGCTACACCCCAAACACAATCCTCACGCTGTCTTTCCCACTGTGGCTGGATGACATCAGCTCTGGGTTTTGTCTCCCAGTGGCATTGCCAAGTCTCATGCATACACTACACTCTTCCCAATACTGGATACTTCCCTTAAAGCCCCAGTTCATGGAGACAAGTGATTCAGCAAGACTCTCAGCTTTTGGCTTCTACTGAGAAAAAAGAAAAGAAAAAAAAAAAAAAAAAGGGAAAAGTTCTAGTTTTTGGGGTTGGGGAAAAATAAATAAAAGCTGTGAGTGTTATTTGAATGCAACCTACTGGTTCCAGAGCCAGAAGGCAAGTGAAAAGAAAACAGCACTTAATATCTTTGTTTGAATTCGGAGACCAGACTGGCAAACTCTGAGTGTCTGGGGTCAGCAGTGCAGCATCTGTTGTGCCTCTGTGCTGGGGAGCAGGTGAAGGACCCAGGCTCATCTCCTCAGGCAGATCTTTCTGTTTCTGCAGCCAGGACTCGGCTCACTACAAGGATGGACACTGTGGCAGGGCAGAGTCCATCAGGAATATCCAAAGTCCCACTGCAATTTTAGTAGCTTCTTATTCCCTCCTGTATCTGCGTGAAATGCTGCTGCCTGCTAAATTTGATGGCTAACCCATTCCCATCCAGAGACGTTACCTGATGTGAACTCCATGTGCTGCCTGGTAAGTCAGTGGCTTTCAATCTGCGGCCCTTGAGACCCAGAGGTCCAGTGACTGCCGGGAGTTGTGAAAAGGTTGCAAAGAAAAGTAATTTCCTCTCTGACATTCAACAGTCCACGTCTGTGTTGCTGCCAGAAAACTTCTAGTGGCCCTTAAGCTAACAAAGCTGAAAGCCGCTGTGCTAAATGCATTAAGGATCCTGTGGGATGGAAGGTGGAAGAACAAGAGAGAGCGCTGTCAACAGGACCAGAGCTGCCAGACTGCCTGTCAGGGAAGGAGGAGAAGGATACGTGAAGCAGGGGTCCACAAGATTCAAAACTCGACTTTGTGTTTATTCCTGTGGGTTTTTGTTTGTTTATGCCAGAATGAGTTTCAAGTGAGGTGCGTGGATGATCTCAAGCCTTTCCAGGGTCGGAGCGGGAAACAAGGAGCCAACAGTCCTCCTGAAAGGCTTGGATGGGAAATGTGAGTTTGGTCAGAAGGGAATTACGCTGAAAGGGGTGAAAGCAAACCAAAAAATGTCACAGCAGTGTTCATGCAGTAGAGTTTCCCACTGAAAATCAATTTGGCTAGCCACATGCCTCAGACTGGGATGCCAGCTTATTCCCAGGCAGACATGGCATTGCAGGGATGGTACTGAAAAACACCCTCTAAAATAAATGGGGCAATGTAAGGGAAATCTCTGCTTGAAAAATGTGTGTCCCCATCTGTTAAACAATATTCAGGTGCTCCTGCATTTACGCTTCCTCCAGATTTATGCAGCGATGGCTTTAAAGGCAGATTGTCAATGAGAAGAACAGATGGAGGGAACAATTCTCCCATCCAAGCTTTGCACCAGAACTGAAGAAGTTTGTAATCTGGTTCTTGTTTACAGAGCCAAGGCTTCAAATTAAGCCCCCTCTGGTCTGACAGTAGCTCAGGAAGCTGTGGTGGAACTGAGATACTCCTGGTTTTGCTTATTCTTTTCTGCTGGTTTCCCCTTGAAAGATATTTTGTAAAAGCAACATGGGTGTCAGGGATTTTTTCTTTGTGGTCACGCACCGAAAATGGGCCGAACATTATAGGGCAGCAGACCCAAAATTTTCTTCTTTCCCATAGATATGGCAGAAAATTTTCTAGATGTCTGAACCAATTTCCCAAGCTTCAAGACCAACTGGTGAGCAAAGTCTCTCCACTACCCTGAATCTTTCATCAGCGAAAAATTTGCTGTAAAATGAGAAAAGTTATTTCATGGAAGCAAAATAATAGTCAGTCATATCGGCAGCTCAGCTCCCAATCTCTGTTTTCTGTATCTCCATCGATATTCAGAGGAAAACAATGTGATTGTTAATTACAAACTGTTTTGAATGCATGAAAGAAACCATTTCAGAGCCAGAGCCAGCCGGAGGCAGGAAAGCTGAGAATACGATGTGCGCCGAACTGCTTTAAAGGGCAGAAAGTCCCTTTGTAATTAAAGCGGATGCAATCATTGTAACAGACACAAGGTGGAAACGTTACCTGGCTTAGCTTCCCCACTTGTCTCCTCTCTGACTGTTGGGTTTTGCTTTGGACTAGGTGGAAAATGCTGAAATATCAAGGGAGTGCTTTGCATTTCAAAGAAGTTAATGCATAAGTGATGTTGTGATTCATTAGTCATCTGTGGATGTATTGGTGTTTCAGGGTCCACAGCCCTTATTGAAAGCCAGTGCTGCCCTGTGCTCATTTGCTGGCAAGTTGGAGGTGCCCAGGAAGAAAAAGGCCAGCTGGAACCTGGCAACTCAACCCTGGTGGGAAATAAAACAGAGCTGGAGTTTGGTGGAACAGCTAATCCTCAAAACACAGTTTCTTTACCCCGCTCTAGATGATCTTTTTAATCCCATCATGATCAAGCCCACCATGGGGGAAGCAATCCCAACAACCTGATGATTTATAGGATGAAAGTGAAGCTCACAGCTGTAAACAGGGAAGGAGTCCAGACATAGTACATGACTAAGGTACAATATAAATAGGCATGGAGTGAGGTGTGTGCAGTGTTCCAGCGAACACTGGGCAAGGCAGGAACGGGCTCTGCTGCAGACACACACACATATGGTTCTCAGACCCCCAGAACTGCCCTTCCTTGCCCCTGCCCTGTTTCTCACCTGCATCACTAAGTCAAACCCCCCTGGGGTGCTCTGCTTTTCCCTTTCCAGTCCATCTCCTCCAGTTTTATCCACCTGCCCTCATGATCTCAAACCTAGCTCCTCCTCTCCAAAGAGGCAAGTTCAGAAATGTGTTGGTTCCATTGCAGGAAAACACTTCTGGGAATCTGCCCCTCTCTCGACCTAATCCCAGACACACATCAGCAACTCCATCCATGATCTGGCCCTTCCCTCCTGGGCAGCAGCAATGCTCTCAGAATGCTTTCTCTACTCCATATGAGCTGTGTCAGCATCGGTGCCCCCCAACAGCCCCCCCCGGCCAGGCAGCTGCGTGTCCCCTCTGGCTCCTGATACAAGGAGAAGGACGGTCAGCAGCGACACTGTGCCAAGCCAGTGGCTGTCCTAGGACTGGTCCTGCTCCTCATTGTGGCTCTGCTCCTCCTCCTCTGCTCACAACCTTCCTCCTACGGGAGCGGTGACTAATGCTGATGGCAGTGCTCCTCTCCGCACGCATCATCCCGGCGCACGTGGGTGTGCGAGGGTGAGGGAGAGCGCACGGAGCGGGGGAAGCGCCTTTGCCAGAGTGTGAGACGGGCTGGAGGAGCCTGCCTGTGGCAGCGGGAGGCGGGGACAGCCCGGGGACCTTGAGGGCATCCAGGTTGCCTCTCCGGGCACAGCAAGAACTGGGGATGCAAAGGGATGTCCAGGCGGCACTTACTAGTGGGACGTTCTCGCAGGGTCCTGCTCACCCAGAGCGAGTGGGGGCACAGACCTGGAGGAGCTGGAAGCACTAAACACACTGGGAAGATGGGGACTCCTGTGTTTCTCTCACATGAGAAACAGCAGGAGGCCAGGCAGAACAGCTGAGACACTTCTGGGATCTCTCTCCCCTCAGCCCTATATAATTTCTGGCAACCATGAACTGGTATTGGGGGCTCATGCCATATCTACCCGCTTTTGGTCATCCAGTCATGCTCCTGCCACCCACACATGGCCAGGACAGTCCTTGTCCCCTCTTGCCATTCCTATGCACCGCCTGGTCACCCAGCCAGCTGCAGGGAAGCTGTCCCGTGGGAGGCCAGGCAGTCTCTTAAACACCACAGTTAAGCATTTCTCTGTTTTCCACACACGTGGCTGGTTTTTACAAGCCCACTTAAGAGCGGAGGAAGGGGCCGTGCCGGCCTCCCAGGGGGCTCTGGAGCCCTGCCCTGCCAACCGCATCCCGGCGAGCCTGGAGTAATGGGCTAAAGAGTGGCGGAGAGAGCCAGAGCAGCCCGGTAATGCGAGCCGAGCAGGCTGCGAGCGCTGCCCCCCTCCCCTCGCCAGAGCCAAGACCAGAGGGGGAGCTTGGAGGGTCTGGTTTTCTCTCTCCCTCAAGAAGACCACACTTCCTGAGACCCCGATGGGGATGGATGGGTAGACGGGACCAGGATGAGGCCACAGGAAGCCTATCCCGCCCTGCATCCCACCGGTGGTTGCTCCACCTGAGCTGTGCACTTCCCTGCCCTTGCCCTGCTCATTCCATCTGAGCCACACTCAGGGACACAGTGTCCTGCAGTAGTGAGGAAGGCAGCAGGATCAGGCCTCCTCAGCCAGCTTGGAGGCTGGGAGCCATTTAATTGACTGAGGATTTTAATTACCTGTGCACTGCATAGAGCCCATGGGGAAAAGAGTGATAGGCTGACAGCTGGACAGGCAGGTACAGAACAGGGAAGGTCACTGCTGAAGGTTTTGGGAGCAACATTATAGAGCAAGTGTCACTGAAATGCACCTAACATGGGCCACTCTGCACACTGTGCATCCACAGGCAGGTATGAGCCATCAAATGGGACCCTCTTGCACATTTCCTTCTGCAAACCTCAGCAGGCAGACCCTACATGGGGCTGGAAACACCACCTCATCCTGGCAGGTATCTTGAGCCTTTGAAGACTGTATGGGGATGATGGAAAGAGCAGCTCACTGACAGGTAATTTGGGCTGGAGAGGAGGAACCACTTCTGGTTGTTTGGAAGGGAATGGGAGTGACAGCTGGTGGCAACTGAGGACACAAAGACATGTAGATGTAGCCCTTAGAGACATGGTTTAGTGTTGGAATTGGCAGTGCTGGGTTAACCATTGGACTTGAAGTTCTTAGAGGTCTTTTCCAATCTAAACAATTCTGTAATTCAAGTCCATGTTACCAGGCAGGAGATGGGTTCAATAGTAGCAGCCTTGGCCCTCCTATTTATTAGAGGCCCTCCTATTTATTAGACAGAGATCCCTCACCCAAGTCCTGCCCAGATCTCACCAGAAAGATGGTATGGGACAATGGAGACAATTTAGGGATGCTAAAGGTGTTCAAGCTTTTGTTTGCAAAGATTCAAGGCGTAACATCAAAGCTGCAGGGCAGCATCCGTGTTGACTTAGAGGATTTCTTGAGGTCCAAAGAATCACCTCAAAAGCCCCCAGACCTCAAACCCCATCACTGACCCCACAAGCAGCAGTGGCAGGTTTCACTACCTAGCAGCAGTGGTGATTTGTCACATAAACCTTGTCCATTAGCAGCAGGATGGAGTCCCAACCAGGAGTTTTTATGGAGAGTTCTAAGCAGGTTTTGGCACCTACTCTTTGGATCAGAAACACAGTCCTCACAGGCAGCTCCAACCATAAAAATGGATGGGAGAAGCAATTAGTGTTCCTCAGTCTTTGGCATAATAGGACAGACAGAGGAAGAAGAGCCCCTCAGCCCAGCTGGCAAGGACAAAGCATCTACTGAATCCTCCAGTGCAGCTCCCCAGGCTTACCACAACCTGTCCCCTCATCCTCTTCCCCCCCCAACATCCATCCATCCATCCATCCATCCATCCATCCATCCATCCATCCATCCATCCATTGCAACAGGGACATCTTTCCCAGGCAGCCCTCATTTGGAAGGACCTCAAGGTTTTTGGCAGCTGCTGCACCACAGAGCATTTTCCCGGCTTCTACGTGAACATCTCCATTCCAGGAGAGCCCATAAACAGCCGGCAGCGGTTTCGGCATCAGGGCAGACGCACGCTGGAAGGTGCTGCCTGCCAATTCAGCAGTGCGAGTGCCTCGGAGGGGGCTGGTGCAAGCAGAGAGCTGGCCAAATGCTGCTTATCTGATGGGATCTACCAGCATCCCTGCTCACAGCAGTACAACTTCAGGTTTTTTTGTCAGCTGATGATATGAGGCTGAAATGAAGATAAATGAAAGCAAAAGAAGAGAAATCCCTCCTTGAAACACATTTGAACTCAGGATAAAAAGCAACTCAGTGACAAGGACTTCTTTTTTTCTTCTCCCTAAACTTTGGAACTTGGATGTGGGTGTGAATATCACTTTAAGGATTTATAAAATGACACATGGCCTCACCTGTCAGCATGCCAAAATCTGAATGTCGGTTTTAATTACACCGAATATTTTACTTTCTTATGCAGAGGCATAATCAATTATCTTATTTAAAGGCATTACGATAATGTGTGTGTAAAATGGAGCCATTCCCTGTATTGCATTAGATTCTCTAATTATAGGAGAATGTTTGGAGCTAAAATGTCAGCCTGTCATCTGGCGGGTGTGTAATTCATGATCTGCATTTGCCGGCACGGATGGAGCTGACAAAAATTGCATTCATTCTCTTCCACTGCTTTGGCCTCAAATTTGCCTGGCCTGGAGGTGACAAATCCCACCCTGTCTCCCTTCTAGAGCACAGTGAATCCATCCCACCCTGTGCCAGGGGATGATGATGTGAGGAGCTGAATTTGACAAAGCATTTTCTGTCGGTGGGTGTTTCTTAGTTAGACCTTGATGAGCCTGGAGAGCGAGTGTGGGGTTACATATCAAGCTCTTGGGCAGTGGGGAGCTGTTTGGATGTGATCATGAGCTCAGCAAACACTTCCTCATGTCCCACATGGCGGGAGGAGACCGAGGCGTGAGCAGAGCTGGAGGCAGGAGACAGAACCCACCAGGGACTTTTCAAAACAGCCTCATATGAATTACGAATAATGAAAGCCCTCCAACTCTCAGTTATTAAAGCAGAGGGATTAGATAAAAATAGTGTGCTTGTTTCTTGGGATCTTAGTCCTGTCTCTAAGCATTACCCAAGTGAAAGCAGCCTGGATGGCTTCAAATTTCTGTTTTGCAGGACAGTTCCTGATCACATCTATGATGTCACTTCTAGGTGGGCAACTACACAGAGGGAGGAGAGAAACCCCTTTGTCTTGGGGCAGGGACAAGGGGGAGATTGGGGTTTGGGAAATTAGGAAACTTTCTCAGTAAATGAGAAACACTGCAGTGAGATTGCTGTGAGAGCACTGACACAGAGACCATGATCCCTGCAGGCAAGGGGCAGCAAGAAGCGTCAGCTGGAGATGACACCTCAGCAGCAGCATCCCAGAACGATGGTCCTGATGAAGGAAATGCAGCTGGAGGCTGTGCCATTAGCCAAAGGGACAAATCACACAGGGCAGTGCCCTTGCTGTGTCCAGCTCCAGGCAATGCTGCTTCCTGCACAGAACCAAAAAGCAGATGCTGTAGGACCAGACACGCCACCGTGTGCTGTGCCACGGGCTGTGGGCAGCACAATCTCCTGGTCTGTCCCTGTGTCCCAGATTTCAGACCAGGCCACCCTCTGGATTTTCTACAGTGACCTGGATCGATGCAGCAGAGCAGGACATGGGTCATCCCGGTGCTTTCCACATCACCCCTGCCTTGCCAGCCCTCAGTTCCCAGCACCACCTTCCCTGCATTCAGGTATTCTAGTACAGCCTCATCTCAAGGCTGCCAAGGATCCGCACGATGCCATTAAGAGGCTTATTAAAAAGTGATGCACCAATTTAACACCTATTAGCCAGCACGGTGCCCTTTAACGGCACAGGGGAACCTGCAAATGGAAGCCCCAGCTCCCAGCAGAACCCTAAGAGGCTGAGTTTAACTTTATGGCTCCAATTAGAGCAACACTAAAGCAGTACCGGCACTGTGGATTTATTAACACTGAGCCCATCCCAGACGGCTGCTGGCCAATGCCAACTGCAGGCATGAGCAGGTGCTTTGCCAGCTGTGTCCAGGCCACCAGAATGCCCCATCTCCCCCCAAAGGGAGGTTTTAGGGAGTTTCTAGGGGAGGGATGATGTCAGGCAAAGGAGAGCCAAGGGGAGCACAGGCTGAACCCTTCCCTGGTCATTGCTGCAAATTGAGTTTCTTATTTTAGGGGATCTCAGCAGCTGGTAGGACACTAAGGCAAAGCAGGGGAATGTCTCTCTGGGTCTCAGATCTTCCTTAGGTCTGGATGAGCAGGGCCAGAGTGGGAGGGAGAGCAGCTGCCTGCACACACAGCTTGGAGATGTTTAAAGTGCCTGGCTGTTCCCGGAGGTTTATAGGCCGCCTTTGCCTAATAAAGTAATTTTTTAGCATCTTGCGTCACCCTAATTACTTGTCACAATAACAAGACACAGCCCTCGTGTGGTGTGCTCCCTGGCCCAGGCAGGGGCAGGCACAGCCGGTGGGAGAGACAGCAGGATGCACAAGTCTGCAGGGAGGATGGAGACTTGGCGTCATGATCCCCACCCCTCAGCCTTTGAGGTCATTTCCCCATGCACCTGCTGGTTCCCATTTCCTCATCACTGCTCCCCAAAGCAATGCACAAACACCTCAGGAGGGGCCCTCTTGCCTGGGTTGTGTTGCTGGTGGGAACCTTTGCCAGCTGCAGGGATGGGAGGAGCGTTTTGGCACTGCTTCAGGACCATAAATGTCCCCTCCATGTGACAGAGGGATGACCCCAACCCTGAGCCACTGGTGCTTGCTAAGGACACCTGGGGAAAGGCAGGACAGCAGGACCAGGCAGGTCGTATTTTGGACCCTCCAGCAGCACATTGTCACCCGTGCAAACCACCCATGGGGCTGCAGTTACGCCCTGGCTGCTCCTACACAGCCCAGGGAGCAGCCACTGCCCACATCCCTGCCTGCATTGGCAGAGTGGGCAGCCCAGCCCCATCTGAAACTCTCTCCCACCCTTCTTCGGCTGCTGTGAAAGCCCAGGAAGGATCTCATCACTGCAATTTCCCCCCCATGCCCATCACTGGCTCAGCAAACAGTGTGCTCCCACCAGCACAGGCTGTCATTTCCTCACCCTGAACATCTAACAGCTCTTTTTTACTCTTCATTCAGACAAACAAACAAACAAACAAATCATTCCAGGCCTTTGTAATGAGGGGAAAATTAGTAGCAGGTGAAAGCAGATTCTAATGAGACAAAACTGTTTCTAACATAGCCTAGGAACAGCAATTCCTTCCCCTCCCTTTTGCTCTTCCGTGGTTTGAGTGGGTAAAAAGCAAATTAGCGTGGAGAATGCACAAAGTTTTCCTGAGCAAAGTACAGGTTTTACAGAGAGCTTATCCCAGGTATCTGTACCCCCACTTGCTCTCTGCATGGATTCCACCATCATCCATCCTCTACTTGTCCTCCACAGACTGAATCCAGCCCTTATTCATGTGCAGTGCTCACAAAGTGTGAACTTTTCAGGCTGAAAACCAAACAAACTCATTCTAGTTCAACATTAAATATTTCATTTCATTCTCACACTACTTAACTTGGTTATTATGCTAAAAAAAAAAATAAATAGGAAGAACAATAGCAAGCACCAAAACCCCAGCATTTGGGAACAAAAAGTCTCAAGTCTGGGATCAGGAGAGGCTAATGAACTGCCTGGATGTGGTCACAGGCTGCCCAAGAAATGCCTCATCTTTGAGCCAAACAAGGGTGTTTGACTTGAATTCATTAGTTCCTTTTGTTCCTCTTGCCACTATTTTCTCTGCATTTGTTTACATGAAGAAAATCCCCCCTTCTCATTCCCCAGCCCTCCTCACATATTAGAGGAACATTATAGGATATTTATAGCTCAGCTGAGCTTGCTAAATGCCTTCTTCTAGGAAAATAGTTAATCAAACTGTCTATTTTGACTCTTTGTTTATTCTCTTTTTCCCATCTGTTCCTATTTCCGTTGCTGGAAGCTGGGAACCACCTGAGTGAGAACGGATGGGGTGCACGGCTCAGTCTGGGGAGGTCACCTGGCTTAGGAAGGAGCAGCAAGTGTGAACACCAGTTCTTCTGCTGGCTTTCTGGACATCCCTTCAGTGCCACTGCACAGCAAAATGTCCTCAGTGCCACTGCAAACCTGGGTACAGCAGGGAGCTAAACCAGGTTCCAGCCAAGCCGGTGCTAGCTGAGCTGAACACCGCACAGATGGGGCAGCTCAAATGGGGATAAAGGGACTTGCAAAGAGGTTTGCTTCATGCCAAGGGAAATTCCAGTCATGTGGAACAGTCCTGGCTGGTGGACACACAATGCACTCTCTCTGCAAGAGGGACAGCAATGTTTTAGCTGGCTGCACCCATTCATCACACATTGGACAGTACAGAGATGGGACCCCCTGGGCACGTAGGGCAACACGGTGCTACCACCCTGCCTGGGAAAGAGCATCCCTCAGCACAAGGCACTTCACTGCATGGCTCTGCTTTCATTGAAAGCCTGGAAAACTTGACAAACTTTGAAGAAAAATCCTTGTGCCCTCAGGCAGCAGAGACAGCTGTAGTGTTTGCAAAGCAGGAAGGGGGATGCCTCTGAGAATCCCACAGCGACACAGCAGGAACAACACAACGTGGGAAGCCTTTTTTCCACCAGATTATTCAGACAATTTCAGAAAGGTGATAAGTGTGCCAGGTTGCTCCCAGCCCCTTGCTGTCCCCAGGGTAGCTCTGGAGCCACATCTGTACCAGCACATCTGGCAGGTGCCCCTCAGAGCAAAAGCTGTGCTCACCAGCTGAGGACAGAGCTCTGAGATCCCACCAATCCCTACGCACCCCCACCTACGGCCACATGGCCAAAATCTCCTCTGCTCCCCTTTCTCTTAATATATAGAAGGAAAACATCTGAGATCACTGTGGTTTTATTGTCAGATTTGGCAGCCTTTTCATATTTGCTTGGATTGAGATATAAATTGAATTTGGTTTTCTCCCGCTGACTCAGTTATTTGTTATAGGAATAAGCATGTGGTAATGGATTAGACAGGGGAAAGAGATTTCTCTTTCAGGCGTGTGCACAAGGTGGGATTTGCCATGCCCTGTCCCACGTTTTCCTGGTGTGGCTTTGCATCATCAATGACTTTGCAAGCACCTTTCCCTCATTGTCTAGCCACAGCTGGACATGGGATCCTTTTCATGGCAGACTTGAGCTTCTTTCCCCAAATTTTGCAATGTTTTAGTGTGGAAGAAATTTAACCAACAGTGAAGTCATTTGCTAAGTCTCCCCCCCACCCATATCCTTCCTTCTCCCCTAGTCCCCATCAGCCACTTTGCTGGAAACAGTGCAAAGGATTTCGGGGCTCCTTAGCTGTGCATGCAGCAATCTCCCTGCCCGAGGAGCTGTCAAGCTCCCTTCACCCTTCCATCTTCCATTTGTGCAGACCAGGAGTGGCACAGGATGCTCTCTGCATCCCAGCCACATCCTTCCCACCTCCCTGCTCGCAGCAGGGCCATGCTGCACCACCACCAGCCCTACAGGGACAGTGGCAGGGGAAAGGGTGGCATATGTGGCATTAAGCCCTGGATCTGCCCACCAGCCTTGGCATTTCTACACCTCTCATCCCTGCATTGCTGCTTCATCCATAGTATGGCATCCCTGGTCTTCCTCCAATGCCCCTTGCCCACCTGGGGGCAGAGACCACTGCACACCCCCAGGCATGCTGCAGGCAGCAGAGCCCAGCTCTGGCTCCCCAGCATCCCTCCTCCATAGCATCTCTGGGAAGTTTTCATGGAAAACCCATAGGATCCTCCTGTCCCTGGCACTTGACAGGGATCCAGGTCGTTGCAGCATCCCTGAAGCCACAGCACACTCTGCAGGCGCTCACACCACAGCACCGACCCCAAACCCCCCACCAGGTCCCTGCCCACAAGTGTCACAGCCTTGAGCCCTGACACTCTGTGTGTCCCCAGGGATGGTGGCACTGGGCTGCAGAGGAGTCTGTGCCCATAGCCCAGCCCAGCAGGTGCTGGGAATTGGGGCCACACAGAGGCCATATCCACAGACACCAGCAGGCAAAGGCATCAAACAGCGCCCAATGCATCATCCTCCCAACTTCCACAAAAGTTCTACTGCCTTACTGCGCCCCCTCTTTACAAATCACCAGGCATTCACTGCCTGCAGCGCCCCCCCCACAGTGGGATTTAGCAGCTGAGGGCAGCTGCTGCAGGGCTTTGCCCCTTCTGATGCTCGTTCCAGCTGCAGGGCTCCAGCACGGCACAGCCATGGCTCCGCTAATTCTATCAGCATAAACATGGTTTATAGGGCTGCCACTGCTGCCTGTCAGCTTTTCTAAATCACCCTGTGCAATGGGCTCCATCCCTCACCAGAGCACCAGCCCCTCTCCCGAGGTCAGAAATGCTCAGAGATCCCCCTCAGCAGCAAAGAGCATTAAAGGAAAGTTTGCGTCTGGCAGGGATGTGACAGGCTGGAGGCACCAAGAGCAGCCTCCAGCAAGGAAACATCCACACCAGCCAGAGAGCAGGTCATCCTCTCCACACCCCTGGAGCACACCCTGCAGGGAGGCATTAAGGGGAAAATAAAATCAAACAAGCAAGAAAGCAAAGAGGAAAGGAAATACAAGCTACACAGCTCTATGAAGTACAAAAGCAGAATGGCCACAGATGAAGCTCCCCACCGACACAAGTGCTGCCACTGCTCCCCAACCCTGAGCATTTTGGTGGTGGTTGTGGTTTTGACTTTTTTTTAATATTCTGCTCAGCTCCCCCAGGACATGTCCAGTGCCTACTCCCAGCCTTAGGGCAAACACCCCATTTTTTGAGGTTGAGTCCACATCGAGCTAGATATGAAGCATTCTGGTTCCTGATCCCCTCACCAGGCCCAAAAACCCCTCACATCGGTGGTTTCATCTGCAGAAGCCACCTTGCCCCAGCTCTTGGGCACCTCCCTGTCCCAGTGCCACATGTCCTGGTGCAGGGAAGGAGGCCAGAGCCTGCCAGCAAGCAGCAGCATTTCTGAGCAGAGCTCTTGCAAAATTCCCGTCCTTTCCCACATGATGCACAGCAGAAGCAGCCACAGCGTCCCCACCTCGGAGGAAAGGAGCTACGAGGCAGACAGAATCTCTGGGCAATGAAGCTCTGCGCTGCAGGCTGCCAGGAGTCAGCCAGGATGCTCCTGAAGAGCATCCAGCAAGCCTCAACCACACTGAGCCTGGTGTAGCAGTAAAGCCCTTGGCTGTGATTCCTTTTGGGAAGGCTGATGGCCAGGGGAGACACTGGGGTGTCCCAGGGCTGGACCAGTCCCATCAATGGCTGCTGTGGGTTGACTCGATCTCTAAGGAGCACCGCCCCGCCCTCCCAAAAAAAAAAGTGTGTGAGTGGTCCCAGGAGACAGTGAGGATGATGGGGGCTCTGGGGAGCTGGGCGCTGGGGAAATGTGGTTTGAACAAATCCTCATGGGGAAGCGTGGGATGCCAGCTCTCTGCCTGAGGGTCTGAGCCTCAAGAGACACATGTGTAGGGGTTAAAACCCACTGTTCAGTTGGCACTCACTGGTGGGGGTGGTGGGGTCCCCTGGGCTCCTGCACCCTCCCTGCTGGAGTCACACACTGATGGAGCTCAGCATCCTCCTGGGCTTCCCTGTGCTGTCCCTATCACACCCACAGGCTGCCACCTTCAGGGCGCCATTCCCAAAATCTGTCCCAGATGTGGAAAACTAAACAGCTAAGACAGAAAAGGGACTTTGTTGCTGCAGCAGGGTTTCTCAGCTGGCTCTGTCCACCCCTTGTATCTTACCTGGGCTGAGCCTCTGCTCAAGCACATGTGCCTCTCACAGAAATTTAAAAATAGAAATAATAACAACTTCCTTGTTTTCCTGCCTGGTTGGAGAAATAGCTTAATTAGTTAATAAGGGGTTTAATTTGTTGTGTAGCTGTGTGAAGAACTTGCAGAGGGCAAGCTAAGTCAGTAAGTCCAAGCAAGAAGCCCTAGAGATAGGCTGGGGAGGGGAAAGTGACCCAGCTGTGACCAACCATGTCCCACAGGGAGACGCAGCTCTGCCTCCAGCATCACAAGAATTTCCAGGCCAGGCTTGATGATACTCTCTTGGTGGTGAAATAGCTGTGTCCACGTGGAAAAGTTGCAGCAAATCAATGGGGTTTTTTTGCCAAATAATTTCTACCGATCTTAGCAGGGCAGCCGGACCTTAAGCAAGAGGCTGCTGGCCCCAGACATGGAGATCTATCTCCCCGTCTCTGCACTGAGATGTGGGGCTCCCAGTATCCCCCCCAGCTCTGGGGAAAAGCAGGAAGGTGACCAGACGATGGTTCTTTATTCCCACACACTCAAAACCAACAGCGATGATGGCTCCTGAATGTGGATTCCAAAGTCTTTCTCTCCAAGTGCACCAGGCTAGTACACTTGGGGAAGGTGCCCATATCTCCTGTGCACCTGTCCCAGCTGCAGTGGCAGGACCTGGCCACCCCACACCCAGTCCCTTTGGCCAGCAACTGTCTCAGCAAACTCTTGCCAGAGTTTATCCATAGCAACATTTACAAAGGCATTAAATGGATCTTTTGATGGAGTCACTGCCATGCTGCAGAAGAAGATTTGGCACTCCTCATGCCGAAGCCTGGGACAGGGGACGAGGACCCTGTGGTGGCAGCCAGGATGCTGCAGCAGTTATTGCTCTCAGGAATGTCCTTACAGCTCCAGTTTCGTCGGGATCTTGTTGAGGGTGAGGTCTCACACTCTCTCAACCCCACTGAGCACCAGCTGATATCCTACCAAGGAGAAGGGTCAGTGCTGAGCTGCTGATGGAGCCAGAGACAGGGAAGGCTACTGGGATTCATCAAGAGCCACACTGGGAGATACTGGAGGAACCAAAGGCTTTTCCCCAGCTACCCAAGGCAAAGCCTCAGCAAACTTGTCTTTCTTCCTCCATGGTAGCTCTCTGTGTCCCGTTTGGGTGTCATTATAGGTAATTCCCTGCTTGACATCTCATCAGAGGTGGGGGAGGGAGGCAACATTTCAAGAAAAGACAAAAAGGCTCTTTCTTCATCAGCATTAACCTCAGGCAGCTCTCGAGAAAAATTCTGGGCAATTAGTGGAGCATAAGAAGACTTATAATTGAAATCTAGTTTGTAGCACTACAGGCGGCTCCCTCAAAAGACATTTCTCAGAGACCAAAAAAAAGGGGGAAGAAAATAATAGAGAGAGACAGAGGGGGAGAGGGAACTAGTTCAAGACTTTTAAAATCTCACTGAAAACTCCATTTAGTTTAACATTGCATGATAGCTTTCATAATTCAGAACAAAGTGCAAAGCTCTTTAATGAGGCCATTAATGACCCTTTAATTTACTCCACCAGGGCTGAATTCATAAAACATTTATGTTCGATTTACACAGGATTTTCCTGAGACTCTTCGGGGCAAGTCACCATCACAGAGCAGGTGGGATGACACAGAGGATTCTTCTTTTCTGTTCTCACTCTTCTTCACCCCAGCACTGAAGCTCCACATGTGCCTTTTAATTCTGCCAGAGAAGCTGCAGGGACCCAGGAGGGAGGAGAGACATTTTTTACTCTTCTGCATGGTAAACAGATGCAGAGTGCTCTCTTGGATTTCTGCTCTAGGAACAGTAAAATCCTTTTTAAGATCAAGCTGTGGCATCAACAGCCAGCCTTCGAAAATGCTTTTAAAAATCATTACAGCCCAGCTCCAATTCATTACTGACTTGTGATATCAGATTTGCTCTTGGGGTAGCACTGTTGAGAGCATTTAGGGAGATATGAGCCCCCAGCTTTCCAGACTGCTTCCCATGCTTTGGGTGGTGATGGGGGAAGGCTCAAAGGATGCAGGTATGGAGATGAGTGCTGAGGATGCTGCTGCTGACTGCTCTGCTTGCTGGTGAGGGTGGGCTTGACTGGGAGCTGCTGCCAGGTTGAGCAGAGGTGCCTGCCAGCCTGCTGGTAGAAGCGCTCACTGAGATTGTCTCTTGCTATCTCAGTTTCTCCTGCCCCTGCAGCTGGGGGAAGCTCAGAGAGCTGTAAAGGGCACATGGGGCAGCACCCTGAGGTGAGGATGGGCTGGTTCATCACTCCCATTCAGCACTTCCCAAAAGCCACATGTGAGCTGCAGGTGATGCTGCAGTCTGGTTGTCCCATGATCCAAACTAAGCTATTTGTCTCTCCATGTTTTTTCCTTCTGTTACAGATTGCAAGCAGGGAGAAACACCTAGGAATGCTTAATTGCTTGTATTGGCTGAAACATCTCTTTTTATTAAAAAAAAACCCAAACAACTCTTCCTAGTTTATTCCAAAGACCTCACTCTCATTTCTTCAGTAAATGTCAGTTTCTGAACATCTTCATATAAAAAGAGCCATTAATCATCCCAATGAGGTTCACAGCATCTTAATTTCGCTTTGACCAGCCTTCTCAGCTGCTTGCTCAGCTTCAGGACTGCTAAGCACTTCTCATCTGCTTTCCTCTGTGGTTTTGAACTGAGGAGGGTTTGTTGCACCAGCAAGCAAAATATTCATGGCAAAATCAGAAGGACAAAGGTGCCAGCCTACAAGAATCAGCCCCGCAAAAGCCTCAGCAGAGAGAGGTGAGGAAGATGCTCCACAGCACAGTAAGAAAGTTGGAACCCGTTGGAGAATACATCCAGAGTCAATGTTTCCAGCATCTATAAATAACAGCAGCAGTTCACACCCCACAGTCTGTGGAGCTGGGTCGCCCTGCAGCTTCTGTCTGCTAAGGTGTGGGACACAGGCTTAGAGGGAGATGCATTTTCCATCTCACTTGCTCTCTGCCCCTCAAATTCAGGTTCGGTTGTCATTCCCATTTCCTTTCTTCACCCCTTGTTTTTGCTGACGCAGGTTAGAGACCCAATGGCCCATCGAGGTACCGACACCGCTTGCGTCGGTGCAGTTCATGAGTCACCTCCTCATTTCACAGCTAACAGGGCTGCTGACGCTGATGCCCTCAGAAAGGACACATCAGCAGGAGCATCAGTACCTTTGAAACTGTGTCAGCGCTCATCAACAGCAGGCTGTGTGCACGTTGGTTTGTTATTGTAGGGTCTTTTGTGTGCATTGGGTTCCACACGTTGGGTTTGTGGTTGTAGGGTCATTTTTTACTTCAGGGGAAGGAAGCAGAGAGGAAGATTGCTTGACCTACTTGGATCATTCATGCAGAACTGCTTTGCAGCATAGGGTCAAGTTTGTCAGAACACTTACATCACAAAAAGAAATTATGGCCAAAAGAAACTTTAAACATGTTCAAGGAAAAAATAACAAAACCCCCATAGACATACACTCCAATGGAGAGAAAAAAATGGACACTTTTTCAAATATTTCAAAGTATTTCAGAATCTCACACTCAAAACTGATCTGAGCATTAAAGGCACCAGGACCTTGACAGGACAAATAGGAAACTGGTCCCAGTTCAAGTCCAAAGTGTCAGCAAAGTGGTGTTGCAGGAGACCAGTGAATGGGAGGGGAGGGAACCTGAGCAAGAAGAGGAGGCAAAATGGAAGTGCCTGCCCAAGGGATCAGCACATCTGGCAGCAGCAGGTTACCCACTCTGAAAGGATGCTCTCCATCCCAACACACAGGTGGGATTCCCCTAGGTAGATGCATTTTGTGGACCACAGAGGTAAGAAAAGTCAAGTTTTCTTGCTGAAAAACCCTCAAGGGGAGAGGCAGGAAGCATAAGAGCAGCAGTACTAAGGGGAGCCCATGGGTGGAGCCGGCTGCCCCTGGCACTGGGGTCATTCCTGGGATGCTGTCCAGTACAGCTGCCTGACAAGAGAGCAGGGAAAGGACCAGGTCTGAGCAGAACACGGACATCCTGCTGTCTCACAGAGCTGCCTGCAGACCTGGATGCTCGAGGGGCTCTTCACTCCCTTTGGCCCGATAAAAAAACAGCTCTGGGCAGCTCCAGGAACAAGCTGCCTTCATTCAATTGTTATTTGATTTCCAGAAACATCAATGCAGGGATCCCATCCAAACTGGACCCCGGGTTGTTTACTAAGCACAGGCTGCCATTTAGTTAGAAACATATGGGCTCTTATTACGTTTCCCAGGAAAAAAAACAAAACCCAATGGTTTAAACTAAAGGGGAAAATATTTAGTAAAAATCAAAACTTGTACTCACATACACAGAGGTTCTGACATTTCATAACCACTCAGTTCCCTGGTCCTCCATCCAAGTTTCCTGCTCAGCACAACTCTACTTACAAAGACCACCTCTAGGGAAGCCTACAGCCAAGGGCTTGGATTTGCTAAGGTTACCCATGTTGACAGTCATGTGGGGTCAAGACTTGCAGAATATGAATTACAGGAAGGCTCTTGAGGATTTCTACATTTGAATCAAATTCTTTACTTCTCCAGGTAGCTCACACACCTCCAGGGCTCCCAGAGCTAAGACCTGGCAGATACTGCCTTTGAGGACATGCAGTACTTGAAGCCAGCAGACACCCCACCTTTATGAGGATTTTTTTGTATTTCAGCAAAAACCAGAAATCCAGTTTCAGCCACACTGGAAGACCCCTCCACATATATCCATGAGTGACCCAAGCTCTTCTGAGCAGTCCAAGATCTCTCTCCATCACTATAAATGAGTGCACAGACCCCAGAGGATCCTCATGCATCCACTTTCCTGCTGCTACTTTAAAACCCACAGGACAGGACAGCTGAAACACTAAAAGCCTCAACGTGGTCACTTCGACAGGCCCAGGAGATGGGCCAGTGCTTACAAGGTGTCTATCCTACTGGTGGTATTGATGCTGTCTGAAAATCAATGTGCTTTTGAGACAAACTATGAGGTACAAACAGGAGAGGATCAGCAGGCTTAGAGGAATGCCCTGTTTTCCTTTGCACGGCTGCTGGATCTTCTAATCAAGACTATCTGATACACTGATGTCATGCTGGTAATGGTATAACTCTATATCAGCCTAATGGCACAATGGGTTTACAAAAGGAGCAGTATATGCAGAAATACGCATTCATGCTTGCTAATCCTTCATAAGCCTGTAATCCTGATTTTCTTTTCCAAATAATAAGTGCAGATCTATTAAGACCATATCACTAGCTGCATGCTAAATTCCCCTCTTCCTGCCTGGAGTCTGCAGTGTCCCCTGCACATGGTGGGGCTGGGGGTGTGACATTCCATCCCCACCAGTTCACAGCCCTATATAACGATGGCTGGGATGGTGCATATTTGAAAATCCCATCCTGGGGTTTGTCCCTCACCTGTACCAGGGGGAGCACACAGAAGCAACCACAGCTTCACTGCCATTTTGCTTCCTTTCTTGAGGGTCTGAGGACACCTTCTAGAGGGCATTTCTACATCAAAATGAAATATATTTATTCACAGGCATGCAAATCAGCAAGGGGATAACCAGCAGTGCTTGACAGCCTCCTCCATCCAGCCCTAGCATCCCCTTCCTGCCATTTGTGTCCCAGCACTGCCAAGTCCCCACCTCCACCAGCACCCCCAGTCACAGACAGCTACTTCCAGGGAGTCTTGGTATCAAACAACATTTCATAGCCATCCTCCAGCCACTTCATACAAACAACCTGGAAATAACCCTTCCAGGAGTGACAAAGTAATAGCCACTAATTACACAATTAATTTCTTCTTTGGCACTAATAAAAAAAGCCTACTTTGAGTTACAAAGGAGGCAAAAAAAGAAGAATCTAAGGATTTGTTTAATTAAAGCTACAATGTAGTGAAAAACCAAGTAATTCTAATGATACAGACAATGCTGTAATTGTATAATTAGTAATTAATTACCTACAGAAATGACACTTTCTTTTCTTTAAAGCTATTAATTTTTCTTCTTGCTTTTGGTTTTTTGGTTGCTGTTTTTTTTAAAATTTTATTTGCATGCAACTGTCTTCAGGGCACACAAATCATGGGAGCAAATTGCTGTGTGGCACAGTAGTACCAACCTGGCTCTGTGTGCATTCTTACCTGTGGGCAGAGGTGCTATATCCTCACCTCTCCCATCCTGATCCCCACCAAGCAGCAGTCACAGAATTCCCTCCCCAGTTTCCCTCTGCCTGTAACAACTGCTCTCCACACCAAGAGCCCTGCAAAAAATGGGCAGCAGGGCAAACTGTGACTCCAGCCCTGAAGAGCCACTGGGCCAGAGTTGACAGGCAGAACAGCTACAGCCTTCTGAGGAGGGAGTCAAGGCACAGACTGTTAGCTCGGTGCTATATATATATATATATATA
>VZTX01020341.1:141318-196333 GCA_013400915.1 Pardalotus punctatus
TGCTTGTAAGTCCTGATGTTAACCAATGTTATATATATATTTTAAGTATTCAAGTATTCACAGCTATAAAGGCCTTTTCTCTACTTGAGCTAAATTGTATAACCGTGACCTATTGTCCCAGAAAGCTTTTTATTCATGTTAAATGGGTACTGAGATTAGTTTGCTCCTTGGTAGTAGGTGCAGAAGTGTTCTGGAGGAGACAGGAGATGGATGGTTGTATTGAGGCTCAGCACAGAAATCAAAAACAGGAGAACCAAGCAGCTCTGCAGCCCAGCTGGCTTGGCATCTGAAAAATCAGATGTGGGGTTGGAGTGCAGACAACAGTGCCCAGCACACACCCCCTCCCTCACTCACATATCCCCAATTCTGGTAGCTCCAACTCCCCATAGTGATCACTCACCACTCCCCAGTTCCATCTGTTCCCTGACCTGTGAGCCAGGGAGCGTGAGCCAAGTTGGGCTCTGTGGAGCTGTCCATGGCAAAGCCTCACAAGTGCTCCATGCTGCACCTCTGACAGGCTGTCCCACCCTGTCCTGCTCCTCAGGGACAGCATTCCTGCTTTTACTGGCCCTGGCAAACAGCTCAAGTGGTCACTGGTTCCCTGGTAGCCACAGAGTCTCCAGCCCCATCCCTGAGCACAGATGCACCCTGGCAGCTCCCAGACAATATTCATGGAGAAACACAACCTCCCTGGGAAAAACTGTGCATCAGCATCCTGCACTCTCATCCCTCCCTGCCCAGCCAGGAGATCACTGAAAATCTCATCAGTGAGACTGAAAGGTCCCCAGCTCTGATCTTAACCTTTATCCAAGGCCAGGGAACCCCTCTGGCTCTGCATCTCATGGTCACACAGGCACAAGCAGTGAAATGTTCCTCGTCCGTCTGTTTATTCCCAGTGCGTGCCAAGGACAGATTCCAGTTCCCCAGTGACATGTTACCTCCATGCTGTCTTGGGAAGAAATCAGGACAAGACTGGCCTGGGTGCTGGTGCCAGGACACACGGTGACAGCCAGGAATGCTGGTGTCCCCTCACTGGCTGTGATACTTCAGTCACTCTGACACAGTCAGGGTGGAAGCGGCAGCGAGCTGGCTGCTGGCTGTTACACTGGTGCCAGATGGTGGATGAGATTAAAAGAATTTGATTTTCAAATAATCCATAAACCTGGCTGAGCTAATGTCGTTTCATATGCATTATCTTGTAATCCCAGGGAAGAGAACGTTTCAGAGCAAAGAGCCTTATTCTGTCTCCCTGCAAGGACTCTAACAAGCTAAAGATAATCCCCTTTTTATTGGAAGGTGCTTACAGAGGACCTACAACACCCAGAGTGTGGCACAGGGGCTGTGGCTCTGTGCTGGTGCCTGGGAACAGGACAGCCAGACCATGGGGACTGTCTTGTCCTGAGCTTCACAGAGTTGGGAACAGCACATAGCAGGGTCCAGGGGCATGCTGAACTCAGAGCCCTGGCCAATAAAGAAGGGATTTTGCCACTCCTGCCTCCCAACAGTCCATGGGAGCACATGCTGTATCACTGGGGTAGAGTAGGGTATACATACATTCTTCTAGGTGAGTCCACTTTTTTGTGCACTTTTGGGGATAAACCCCCAAAACCCAACCCAAGTAAACCAAAGGCATGCTGTGCCAATCTGGAGAGAGGATCAGGCCCTCCCTATTGACTAAGGCGTACAGCCAGAGTCTGGTGACCACCCTCCCCCTCGCAAGCTGAGGGACAGCATGTGGCTGAAACCTCGCCACTGCCCTCTCCAAAGCAACCACTGCACAGCCAAGCTTATAGAAAATTCGTCCTTAGGGATTTCTTGAATTCTCCTTGTTTGTGTCAAACACACACAACCATTTTTTGCTGCTATCTCTATTCCATATGGATGCACCCCTTCTGCACCCCCATCCCTCCCTAACCCCTGCACAGGGCCCTGGGCAGCCCTCAGCACCAGCCATCCCCTCTCTATCCTCCGATGCTGCCTGCCTGCTCCCTGCCTCTTTTCCCTGCACTAGAAGCTCCTTGGACTTTCCTGCTACTTGTCAAGCCTCAGTGGAGCAAAGACAATCATCTGCCAATCACTAGGATCCTTCAACATGTGAGGTACAAGCTTGAGCACAGCAGTTAAAAATTGTTGATCCTTATTCCGTGCTCCAGGTTCCTACACTGGAGCATACGAGAGCTAGAGCAGGAGGTTATTTTAAGGGGAAAGGGAAATAAAACTCCACTGATAGGATTTTCCAGTCACTGCCTGCCATCTAGTGCCTAGCACTGAGCTGTTTCACCGGCAGCAAGCAGCATCCACCTCCATCCTTGGAAGAATTTAGCTCTTAATTAGAGCCAGCAACATCTGAGCATCAAGCTCCAGCACTGATAATTCCCCACCATGCTCCTCACTCTGGGCCACAGCCAGGGAATGGGTCTGGAGTCAAATAGCCCAAATCCTGATGGGACCTATCAGGGAAAACAGCATGGGAGTGACAAGAGGTGATGCTGTGTGCCTGCCTGGGTTGTGACATGATGCCCAGCTACAAGAAGCTAACTAAATACAACACAGCTTGACTTCCTGCAAGCTGCTGCCTTCAAGGTCATGTCATCGTCGTCAGCAGCTCCGATCAAAGCAGTGCACACAGGCATTGTGTGAAGAGTGCCACAGACAGGCTAAAAATAGGGAGACAAATGGAAGCATGAGGGAAAGGGGTGAAGGGTGAGGTTTATCAGCTGTGCAGGAGATTGAAAACTTACAGAAAATAAACAAAAGAATCAAGAAACACTGAGCTTATGACTTGGAATGTTCTGGCACTTCGACACACCACTGAAGTTTCCCACCCAGTTCAATCCATGGGCAACCACTGCAGCAGGAACACAGTCTCTACTACCCCCTTGTAGCAAGTGATTTTAAGTGTTTTACAAGTCTTCAGGCAATCTCAGGAGCTGATGCTCTCCCTCCCCTTCCTTCAGCAGAGATATACCTGTGTTCACCTTACGGGGTGCCTGGCAGTTTCTTTTCCCTCTAAAAGGGCTCAGATAACTACCTACCCACAAAGGAAGGAGAGCAGGAAAGACAGCTACAGCTCACCATAGTCCTGTTTTCAGGCAGAGAACATGAAGGGATATGAAATCCAGAAATATCTGGGACTGGTAATGTCCATCTTGCTCACGGCCTCCAGCCCCTGCTAGCCCAGGAGCCTCTAGCACTCAGGTGGAAGGCACTGTCTGCTGCACCACATGCCTTAAGTAAGGACAAGACTGGATGTTGAGCTGTGGGTGCTGGTGGAGCAGAGGCTGAAAAGTGGGTCCCCATGGATGCCACCCCCAGCAGTCACCTGTCCCACCCCCTGAAACAGGATTCACCGCCCCTCCACACAGGGCACTGGTGGGACCAGACACCCCAAATGCCCAATTTCCCTCCTCTCCAAACCCGCTATGGCTTGGCTGCCTGCTCCCCATCAGATACCGCTGCTTTCCTCAAGCTCATCCAACATTTGCAGCCCGTGCCATTTGGTAGTAGCACAGCTTGGGAAGCAATTGCTGTTCTGCAGAGAGGGGCTTTGGGTCTGACACAAATGAGCTGCACAGGGCATTTGGAAAGGGCAGGTGGGGCAGGACAGCAGCTTCCAAACACACAGAACCAGATTTACTGATTAGCACATGGCTCCGATTTCCCCCAATGCTTCCAGAAAAAGCAATAGGCGACATTAACAAAAGGATTACTCAGAATTCAAAAGCAAATGGGATTTGTGACCCATTATATTAACTGGGGACTGGGGAAAGCTCTACAGAGAGAGAGCACTGCCAGCAGGTCACCAAACCAATTATTAAGAGCTCACAGATCACGAAACTAGATATATACACACACATCAAGATAAATTTCTATTTGCCTGCAGAAGCAGGATGCTGGCTGAGCCACCGTCCAAACCCAATGTGCTTTCTTCTATGTGCCCATTAAACCTGGATTATGTCTGTTTTTTTTCCCCAATAATTCACTCGCCCCACAGGTTTAATGCTGTGGAATAATATTTGGGAGGGTAAAACCCAAAAGGAGAAATGTAATGGGCATAATTACTTTGATAGATGAGAGAGAGCAGAAAGCAGGCAGGCAGCAGCAGTGCTGGCCCATGCCTCATGTCCTGATGTCCTCAGTCTCCCTCTGCTCAGATGCCTGAGAGGGAGAGCAGCCCCTCAGAAGATGATTTACCTTCAACATCAGCTCTCACCTTATGCTCCAACAGAGTTCAGCTTAAACTTCAAACTGGTAACTGAAAAATATTTTCCTCAATTTTGCCTCAATTACAACATTGGATGTTCATGGTAGCTAGGTAAAGGGCCAGTTGCTGGCAGCACACAGTCCTGCTCCTGGAGTGGGCTGTAATGCTAAGTCCTAAAGCCTTGCAGTAGCTTCATAAAGGCTTTATGGCCTTGCCTCGGTTTTGAAGTTTCATTTTAATATTGCTGAAAGACCCTTCATAATTCAATTGAGAAATGCCCCTGGGTCTCCAAGCATTGCCTATGAAGTCCTGACAAAGGATTTTATACCCCCATAAGATCTATTAGGGAAAAGCAGCCTTGACAGCAAAGCTGTAGCTGGAACTACCTGAAGGGGGTTCCTGCTGTCAGCATTTCATACTCACCTCACAAATTCCTGGGTTTCCTTTTTGAGGGATTGGGTAGTATCAACAAAGCTTCTGGGGAAATTTTACCCTGAGTACAAGTTTCCTAGCAGCACCTCCTCTTATATATCCAATCTTTGCAGAGATTCACTCAAGCATTGCCTCCTGACTGCCCCACTCTGTCTTTCCACCATGCTGGTTATACCATCCCACAGGGGTTTCACAAGAAAAGGGAGGAAAAAGGTGGCCTGAAAAACAAAAGGATGGGATCTAGTCCACTCATGTCCCTGGTGACCTCAACACAATTGAGTTTTTTTCCACACAATTTTCTGCTGGGTCTCTGGGCTGCTGTGAGCAGAGCAGCCCACACTGCATCCCCTCCAGGCGGCAGAGCACAGCAGGAAAGGGCAGCACCTGCAGAAAAATTCACTCCAAAGAGACAAATCCATTCCAACACAAGCATGGCAGCTTGAGCAGAACAAAGGCAAAGTAACTGATACTTCATCCTCCAGGACAGGGAGTGAGCCCAAAGACTGCACCAGCTGGGACAGCACAATTCCCATCCTCCCTAGGCCAGGCCAGCCCACCCCTGCACTCCAGCAGCTCTCCCTGCTGTAACAAGCTCACGGCTTTTTTTTGGGAGAGCATATCTCCTCCTACAGGTTTTCAGAGAGCAGGAAGAGGTATGGCCTGTGGCTGTAATGGGCCGCTCCTGGCTCTGCATGTATTTATCTTCCCAATTTTCAAGCCTGTGATTGCATGAAGCCAGCCAGGATGAGCAACAAACAGCAGTTTCCCCTTATGTGAGAAAACATGAAGTCCTGAACAGTTCACACTGTATCACAAAACATTCGAGCAGGGCTCTGCTTAGAGAGCACCAAATGCCAAAACTCAGACAGGGAGGGATATCAGCTAGGCAACAATTTTGTAGTAGGGGGAAACTGTACCAGTGAAGCTCAAAAGTCTTTTTATTAGGACTTGGTATCTTTTCTCCATTGAAGGGGAGGGCTAGCATCAATTTGCCACAAAGAAAACCTTCATTTCTCTCTTCTAACATGGTGGCTTAAGCAATGGTTTAGATGCCAGTGCTTTAAAATGCAACTTGCTCCTTCCATCTGCTTCTGCTGCTGGAGACTTTTACCAACAGCTGCTGGACTGTATCACACCAGGGTCAGGATATCTTGAGATGCTTCCTTCTTCCTCAGAGAGGGAGAGAATGAGGCTTTTTGTGTACGACTCTCAAGAATGGAAGCATCCTGTGCCAAAAATGGCTTTGAGGAGCAGAAAGCCTCCACAGCCTGACCCTCTCCAGCTTCCTCTCTGCTGTGTGCAGTCAGAAGTGAGTAACAGCAGCATTGATCTCACCTTGGACTCTGAGATAAGCCCCACACTGCAGCTCTCAAAGTGAGGAGTCACAGGCCCTTTCCAAAACTCCTCTCTCCAGTGCACACTTCACAGGAGAGCTCTTCAACTGATCTCACAGTGCCTTGCACTGAAGAGCCACAGCAAAGTCAGTTTCTTTCCCAGGCACTTGATGCAGCTTCAGATTCTGGTAGAGATCTCGTATGAGGAGGCCTTTGTCAATGTGAGAAAAACACTCCAGGGTTTGGGTGCAAACAAGTTCCAGCCTCCCTCAACACCCAGGCAAACACTCTGGCAGTTCTCCATCATGCTTGCAGGGGGAGTTTTGTGTTTCAAGTTCAACAAAAGTAAAATGCTCCCCCTGCTCTTTGTGCTGGACTGCAGGAGGCACACCTGACTGCAGCAGCTCTCACAGAGCCATGACTCCCTAGATTCCTTCTGCTCTGTCAGAAAAGGCTCTCAGGCTTTGTGCTGCCCTTTCAGCAGTTACCAGCAAAATATATCCCACCAGCCTGCCTGCTCAGATTCTGCAGCTGTAAGGGAATAGGTTCTCACTGAGTGGAAAGACACCCTTCAGCCACCAAGTTCCCAAAGGAAAAGAATGTCTCAGTGACCTACTGCAGGACTCTGGGAGTTGAGGAAATGAGAAGACTCAAACCATCCTCTAGGATCCTCCTGCCTTCCCTCTCACCAAGGCTAGGGAAGAAAACAGAGCACACAGGAGAACTGAGCAAAAGCACCCAAGTTACCGGATCTGTGATTGTTTGCACCAACTGGCTGAGGGGTTTTCAATAAATAAACTACAGGGATAATTTAAAAAAAAAAAAAAAAAAAAAAAAANTAGGTGCTGTTCCCATGCAGGCTGCAAGCAGGAATTTGTTTCAGGTGATGACAAAATAATTTCAGCTTCCAGAAAAGACCAAGCTTCTCACATACCTGTTACCTGTAAGGTCTGGGCACAGTCCTGGAAAAGGCCTCTCTTCAGCAGTGCTGACCTCAGAGACCAGCCAAAAATCTGCAGTCTTTCAGGCACATATTCTGCTCCATATTTATTTCCCCTTTGCCACTGCTCTCTGCTGCAGACTCTGCAGCCTCACCAGGACTGTGAGGATGCTTCCATGAAACAAGTTTTGTTGGTAATTTATGGCAAATCTGCAGCTCCCAGACTGTCCAGCATTAGAAAATAGAAGGTTGATGTGCTACCCTCCACCCCAATGGCTTGCAGAGTGATTAAGGATAACTTTAATTTGAAGCCTGTGGCTCAACAGCTCCCAAAGGATTGATAAAATACATATAGCAATCTCCAGTTCCACCTCTGGAGGCCAAACTCTCTCTGGATGATTAACAACAGCTATTTCCTCCCTCTCCCTGCTGCTGGAGGAAGCTGATTCCCTTCTAGGTTCAGCAGCACTCTTGACTACTGAACAGCAACATTTACAACCAGAAAAAGCCTCCAACAGAACCAGCCCCAGAAGGCCAAGCCAGCACCACATAAGCCCAGGATAGATCTTCTAATAAAGAAACTGGGGTAATAGGGTCAGGCTACCTGGGGCAGACCTGGCTGTGCTGGGTTAGCAGTGCTGGCCTAATGCAGTGGGAGTGGGAGCCAAGAACTCCCTAGAGACACCTAGGCTGTTCCCACAAGGCAGCAACGCTAAAGCACCTTCCTCTCCCAGGAAAAATGAGCCTCCTAGCCCAGACAGAGAGCTGCTGCTGCTGTTATCTTCCTTCAGTGTCTGTTGCTGTAACCTGAAGCTCAAGGAGAAGCAGTGTGGGTGGGAAAGCTGCAGCCTATTCCTCATGGATCTGTGTCCTCCACAGTCACTGTGCATCACAGACTCAAGGCCAGAGGCGGCTAACACTAAAAGTTAATAAGCTGTGAATATCCCTGCTTACATCTCCCCAGAAATCCACCTTGACCTGGCTGGTGTTCAGGAAGGTCTGTTCCCACCTGGACACACAGACAACCCTGCAATGCTGTTCTTATCACAGAGCAGGTACCAGAAATAAGCATTAGCCATCGCAAAGAGAAACCCTTGGAGGCTGAGCCTGTGAGAGGAGCCTGGAGAGGAAAGTGAACCTCCTGGGTACCACAGCCCCAGGGAACCACACTCTTGGGAGAGGAAAAGATAACAATATGCATTTCCAGAAGAAGTGGAGGAGGAGGAGAATTCAACAAGAGCAAACAACTCCCTCAGGAAAGCTTCACTTCTGAGTATAAATTTTAATATTTATTCACTACAGGGCCAGCGAAGAAAACTGGGAAATAAGGCAAAGGCAAATTATCCTCCAGAGCCCAAGTGAACATCTCACACACACAGACCATGCAAAGCAGCAGCCGTGCTCCTCCCTGGAGCCACGTCCCACATCTTCCCCATCTGCTGGAGCACAGCCCATTGCTTACAAGTCCAGGAGGAATCGATTGACTTTCTTCAGGTATTCTGACTTCAGGTAATCTCCCAGCTCCTTCTTTGTGACCCACAGGTGATCTGCCTTCAGCTTTGTCTGAGACAAATCACTGCTTTGGAGGAAGGCTTTGAAGAAGAAGACTTTGGCTCCCACGTTATCCTCAGTTCTGATGGCTCTGGGGAATTTGTACTTGTAAATCCCATATGGTGCATTCCCCAGGATTTTTGCTTGAATGTGGTCTCCTGCAAGATGCCAGCAATGCAAGAGAAAGACAATAAGACATAAGAACACAGAGCAACAATAATGGCTCTCCTGTATAACAAAAAGGCAGCCTAAGCCATTCCTTGTATCTGGTCCAGACTGACTGTTCCCTCTTTGGCAAACTGTGAAAAAAACTTGTTCTTTCTTATTAAAAAACAGCTCATTTGGAGACCAGAGCATCCTCTCAGAGTGGAAGAGGGAGGAAGGGAAAAAGAGGGTATCAAGCTTTGCCAATCTCAAGTGAAAAGCAAGAACACATGTTTGCCATCATCATCCATGTACCACAAAAGCTACTACAGGGCAACAAGAGGGGAAGAGAAGCCCAGAGCACACCCAGACATTCAGGGGATGTCTGGTGATGCCCCAACATCAGATCATGACAGCTTGACCCAGCACTGCTGCTGCTGGCAGCCAGAGATTCCAGCTCACAGTCTGCCAGCCCTCTGTCATGAAATACCTTTTGCCAGCAAATAGGAGAAAATTTCACTACAGCAGATGGCAAACATCCCTCAGACAGGGCACTGGAAGAAAACCACAGGGACAAACAAGAGGGAGGGTCAAGCTACACACCTAAAAACGTAGCCATGGCTCGCTCAGCTGTGTTTCGCAGTGTCTCTCCAGGCTGCCACTCCACTTGAGGCAGGAGCCACAGCTCTTGGTTACCAATTTTCTGTTTCACCAGAAGCATCAGGTTACTGTCCAGCTTCCTGTTCAACGACTTTCGATCATTGCTTTTATCAGCATCTGCCAAAAACCAACACATGCTGGAAACAAAGTCTCCTGGCAGATTGCTCTGACCCCCTTGATTCATCAACCCTCTCTGCCTCACACACTCCCAGCAATAATACACAAACGTAGATACATGCAATAAGACAGAAGTCTAAACGAGAATGCTCTCAGTCACTCTGGAAGTCAATGCAGGATTCAGCCGGAACCAACTGCTGTTTCATTTCCAGAAGGAATTTATAGTAAGTACCCTGGACCTCTTCCTTGACAAAAATCGACAAAAGCACTAAGCAGAGTTTGAGAACCAAGTGACCAAACATTCCTCTTGTCTGGAAACAACACCTCTTTTACCATTTTGCTCTGACAAGAGTGAATACACACATTTTTGCAGCATGGGAACACCAATTTCTCTGTCAGACAGTTAATTGCTCATGTGCTGCCACAGAGTCACGACTCTCTTTAAAACAAACAAAGAACAGACTCAAAAATTGTTCCTTCTATTAAATTGCACTCTGTTTGGCAAACAATCTGGGTATTCTCACCCACCATGAACTCCAAGCTGTACCTGTTATCCGCGGGGCAGCTTTGAACCGCAGAAACTTTTGTTCCCACTTCTCCTCCAGGTCTTGAGCCATGATGACCGTCTTGCCAGATGCTTCATCCTCATCATACAAGCTTTCCTTCCTCCTCTTCAGCTGCTCCTCCTCCTCTAGCTTACGAATTTCATGATCTGAATAGTGGCTTTTTTCCAACTCTATCTAGAAGACCAACATAAAGAATTCTTAAGCCACCAGCACTATGGATTGCAGCAGGAGTGTGAGGCAGGGACACCAACTCCATGGGGAGGACCATGGGTCCACCACCAACATCCACGAGATGTGGTGCAAATCGCACACAGAGCACTGGGTGAGACACATCACACACGGTGTGTGCAAGGCCACCAGCCCTGATGTTCCTCTCCCCAGCCACCAGCCCCTGATGTTCCTCTCCCCTCATGCCTGAGGGCGCCATTTCCCCAACACCCCCACACAGACACTGACACGTTCCCCTGTACCTGCTCCATGAGCGCCGCCATCTCTTCCTCCTCCTTCTCCAGAGGCTGCGTGATGCGGGGAAGCCTCAACAAGCACATCGCCCCGAAAAGCCTCCACGGGCGCCGAGCGGCAGCGCTGCACACCCAGCGAGCGCGGCCCGCCGCCCGCTGCACGGGCGCCGCCATGTTCCCTCCGCGCTCCCGTCGTGCTCCGCGGCGGCCGCTCCCGGCGCGGGTCGGAGCCGCCGCCATGAGCGCGGCCATGGCGGTCGCCGGGCTACGGGTTCTGGGCTGGGGGTGAGCGAAGAGGGCGTCACGGGCTGTGGGGAGCGGGCGACACCGGGGAGGGCCCCCCTCGCTGCGGGGTGGCCGCTGAGGGCTTCCGGCTATCGCTAGACGGGATCCCCCCACCCTCCCAACGCTCACCGGCGGTTCTCTCCCTCAGGGGCCGCGCCGCCGCCCTCAGCCGCGGGCTCCGCACCGGCCCCCCGAGGCTGCAGGACATCGCGGGGGCGGCTGCCAAGGAAACGGAGAAGCAGAGCGCGACCGAGCAGAGGTGAGAGCCGAGGCCAGGCCGCGCCGGGAGGGCGCTGCCATCTGCCGCTTGCTGCGAGGTTTTATCGCCTTCGGTGGGTTTTCAGCCGAGGAAGGGGAGGGAGCGACTTGACTCAATCAGAAACGCAGCTTGTGTTTTTCGGAGGCTTGATCCCTTCTTTCCTTATTTCCCGATATGAAATAAAACTTTGTAAAAGAGCGAGGCCTGGTAACTCTTGTTTTGTTCCTTAGCTCTTTAATCCTGCAGAGGAACTCCATGAGATGGGATGGCAAGGTTTATGAAGAGGTCCCAATAGCTCACATCAAAGCAACGTACAACAAGTAAGCAGATGAGCTGCTCCATTCTTGCTCTCGTGTGAAATAAAAGCTCAGAACCCGGGCTTTGGCCTGTCATCATTTTGATCTAAAGACTCAAAGAAAAACAGCCAAGGGAGTAGTGTTCATGACTGGGAAGATGATACTGATTCAAACCTCAGTGCTATTCAGGGAGCATAACTGTCCTTGGAGTGTCTTTAAAGCAATAAGATTGTTTTTATACATTTTGATTACATTCTGATATGAATAATCAGATGCTGACAGTTTTAACAGCAGGTTACTTCCAGCCCTCTGCTCTAGCACTATTTCTGTACAGGTGTTGAAGAAATTATCATATTCTCCATGAGAGACAGTTGTGTTTCATCAGTGATTCCTACTGTGATACGTTACTGTTTTTCAAGGATATCTCAAGTTCTAGAACTGTTTTGTGCTTTTTTCTTTTTTAATAGAAGAGGTAAAATGCAGTGAGAAGTGGGTCTGAAAGGGCTCAGTGGGGTCTGAGGTGTACTTAGATAAAGCACACTTTCTCCAGAAAGTTTCTGCCTGGGTTTGCAAAGTGACCAGAAGGTCACTGCTGGGTGGTCTCTGCAGTGGGTTTGAGTAAGTGGATACTTTGAAAGGGAGACAGAAGTCCTGTGGTCAGCTGTGCCAGTAAGGTGAGCAAGAAACTGGACAATAAAGCTTTGTTCCAGCCTGCTTCTTCCCTTTGCCCCTGTCCTTCTGCAGCACCCACATCCAGGTGGTCAGCTTTGACAACCAGCCATTTTCCCGCACATCCTGTGGCACAGAAGGCTTCCAGAATGCCAAGAAGGGAACTGCCATCGCAGCACAGACCGCAGCCATGGCAGCAGCAGTGGTGAGTCCCCACCTGTGATTCCCAGCTCCAGAGGGGAGCACTGACTGCCTGCCCCCATACCTGGGCATGCACCTGGCTCACAGGCAGCACTGCAGCTCTCCAGAGCTACTCCAGAGCTGTTCCATGGCCCTGGAGCAGCGTCCTGAACTTCATTTGCACACAGACAAAGCATGTTTGAAACAGCTGTTAGAAATGCCCCGAGGGTGAGCTGAGCTGTGCAGGTTGTGATTGGAAATGTAACTTGGAGCCTGTCCTTTCCTAGCACAGGCCCTCATAGCCTCCTTTTTTCCTAAGTGAACATCTCTCAGCTATTTTGGGAATGTAGCCCCTGAATCAGCAGCAGTTCAAGTTTTGCACCATAGGGGACTGAGAAGTAGCTGTAGTTACTGTCTGGATGTTTCATATTTGCTCTCTGTCACAGGAGAACTGAGCTCCAGCCAGCAGTTCCAGTCAGAGAAGGTGATGTCCTTACACGTGTAGTTTCGAGCTGCATATGGTTTAGTGTAGCTGTTTCTGAAAAAAAACCATGTGGGTGTCCAGGTGGAGGAGATGAGGCTGGCTGTGTCTCGGTACTCATTACAGCAGCATGAGGCAAGGTTAAACTGATAATCCTTATCCTAAATTAGGTGGAACTGGCTTCAGCCTTTCATGCCAGAGGAGTTTGGTGCCACTGCTGGCCAACAGCTTATTGTGTTTGACTCAGAGGGATATAAGAACATCTTCACTATTAATCTGTGCTTGTTGGAGCCTCATAATAGCTGCATAGCTGTGCTTGGACAGATTTATTCTGTCACTGTTGAAGTAGTTAGTACATTAATTGCACCAGAACACAATGAGAAAGAGAGCCAGAGGAACTGCCTCCACGTGGTGGCAGCAGGGCTGTGCTGTACAGCAGTACTACATTTCCAATTTGCAAGCCCCTAGAATTTTTGCACTGGAGGTGTGGACTCCTGCACAGCAGATCTGAAGCTTGCCTGCTCTTCTCATTTACCCTCCAGAAAGAATCCACTGCTCACAGGGGAGAAGTCGCCACATTCGAGAAAGGAAAACAGCTTAGAGTTAGTCCTTGTTAGTCCCTTGCCACTTCAGTCATGTATCCATGGATATGTCCTTTTCTGCCTTGGCTGTAGGTCACAGATAGTTTGATTTGAGAGCTTTCTCTGTGTGTAGAGCTGGCAGTCTAGCACAGAAGTTCTCTTGAATTGCCATGGCCATATCCCGGCCTCCTTTGCGCCTAGTGTCTCTACAATAATCTCCATATATGTCTTCCATATCTGTTACTACCTTTCTTTATTTTTTCTTAAATACTATGATGATAATGGGTCAAAAGAGAATGAAAGACACCAAGAGAGCAAGGCTTTTTGTCAGAGAATGCTAACCAGTTGATATTTTCACAGAAAGCACGTGGGAAGGGTGTATTGCACGTGAGAGTCATGGTGAAAGGCCTGGGACCAGGACGCAAAGTAGGTCTTGGAATTTCTTTTCCATACTTTTATTTTCTCAGGCATCATGCATGTTTGCTAAATTCAGGCTGGTCTCAATTAACTTGGTTTTTCTGAAGGTGATATAAAGGATTCCTCACCCAAGTGACCAGTAATGACGTTTTAGAATCATTAGATTGTCACATGGGGGACCAAACTATTCTGCCCTGAGCTTTTTCCCTGCTCTGCTGTTCCATGTGTTCATAACTGTCATCTGCTGTGTCATTGCAGGCTGCCATCAAGGGGTTGACAATGGGAGGTTTGGAGGTCATCTCCATCACCGACAACACCCCAGTCCCCCACAACGGCTGCCGCCCACGGAAAGCCAGGAGAGTGTGAGGGACGCACAGCTTTCAACATCAGTGCATCAGGGACTGAGCTGAATGTTGCTCCTGTGACAGAAAGCCACCTGGAAAGCCACCCTTCCTGGAAATACTTGTTGAGGGAAGCTTGGAGAGACCATCCTGAGCCTTAAAAATGCAGGCGGTAGAAGCTGGTGGTGAAAGCAGGAATCCATGTATTCCCTTAGTGGGAAGCCTCTTGTCTACAAAGTTTGTTGATTAAAATGTTGGTCTTTAGACAGCTGTTCCTGCTGTGTTCCCAGAAGTGTTCTGGATTATTATTTGCCTCTTGACTGCTCTCTTCCTCTTACCACCATATGTGGCTCTTGTCTAGCCCTCCGTGCCATTAGTGCCCTTGTTAGGCAGAAAGAGAGCCTGAGGTCTCAATCTCCTTCTCCTTTACCTGTAGTAAACAACTCTGTGGGGTCAGGTCATCTTTGTTCCCTCTTTATCTCACTGCTCACATTGGGAAACAAGGCATGGGGCAACTCTTTCCTTCCCCCTGGCCTGCAGAGCTCGGTGTGCAGTGCAGGAGGCAGCGCTCCCTGTTCGCAGAGCATGGAGCACTGGCCTGGATCCATTCCTGGCAAAGATCTGTTGCAGTGCTTTGTTTCACCCCAGCTGTACTGACCTGCCACTGCTCTTGGCAAAGGAAATCACTGTTCTTTCTAAAGGGGCTGCTGGGATCTTGCCAGGTTTGATGCTTGCAGTCTCTTTGGCCCTGCCTTGTGAACCACAAACTGGATTTTCCAGGGTCCTGGTGAAAGCAGGCAGGGGTTAGTAGGCCCAAGGAACAATAAAATGCTGCCAAGGAGATATAAAACACTTAAGTCTTGAACTGTAACTCTGTATCCACAAGCAGCAGGAGCTTGTTGTGGTTCTGTGATGTATTATCACTGTCCCAGCTCCATCCAGAATTTCTGCCAAGGAAATATGTCTGGAGCATTAAGCTGGGGAAGTAACAGCAGTAACTGACTACAGGATTGATTTCCTGGATGGCAAAGGCACAGTGCCTAGCAAAGGGCATCTTGAAATCCCTACTGCCAGAGAAGCCCTGGCTCTATACATGCACTGGGCAAGTATTTCACCTGTAAACAGGGTGTATTTTAGAGCATCCAGCAGTTCTATTGCAAACCCAGAATCTTCCTTTCTATTACTTCTGTTTCTGTCATTTCTCTGTAGTTTCTTAAATTGCATAATTAACTATTTTCTTCCTCTTTAGAGAAAGGGTACCATAGCAACAAGGCAGTGAACCTCCTTCATGGGGCTGAATGGCATACGGCAGGTTTTGAAAGAAATCACTCTGCTTAGAAAAGCCTGTTGAGTTGCATTTGACAGAAGAGAACAAGATTCAGACAAATCCCCTACCTTAGTCCAACTCTCTGAAGAGAGGGTAGGCGATCTTAAAGGGAAGTTCCTTGAGTTGTCACAGATTTGACAGTGAGGAAGAGAGGCTCTTCCACAGATGTTTGACACACTAGAAGAGCTTCCCCCTTACTCCAGAAACATGGCTGCATTAATGACTTTATATTCTGCTTTTTAAAGAGAAAGTAGCAGGCCAGCCATAAACTGCCAAAATGAACTCTAGGTATTCGGGCAGCTGGCTGGGGAAGGGGTGTGTGATGTGCTTACAGCAAGGTTGGGCCAAACACAGCAACCAGCCTGAGAAAGGAGGGGCAGCAGGCTCTGCTGGCAGGTTTATCTAACACAGAAACCAAACACTGCTGTTCTCTACTACACTCTATTCATTGTATCAATGCAGAAGGACCCATGTCACATGAAGATAGAACAAATGGAAAATAAGATTGTGATAAGACCTGCGGTCCTTCAGAAATTTAAGAAAGAGTATGTGGGTGAATTGAGAGTCAGAAAGCAAGAATAAATCTTCTTACCCAGACTGTGTCCTCTGTAAAAGCCATTCCTTTCTGGTTTCTGGGTGCTTGTGAAGGTTTTAGGAAGTCTGCCAGTGCATCACCACTGCTTATACAGTGGGAAATTTTATGTCCCTCTCTGCCCTGCCTACTTCTAGTAGCTACCCCTACTTCTTCCTCTGACTGACATTCCTATAACACCCTCTGTGCTGGACAGAAGAGCCTGACACTGTTCTCCATGGCTCGGTGGCTGGGATATGTACAGTATTATGCAAGTCTTCCAGACCCCCAGCTCCCTGTACACTGAGCTCCTTGACACACTACTTCAGCTGTACAGCTTTTCACTGAAGTCACATTTTCCGTCCACCACCTCTCCTGCCCTGATTGAGCACTCCCAAAAGCCGTGTCCTAACTCAATGCACAGTCAGAGCCGTTTATCCTGCAGCACATCCCGGGGCTCTGGGGCAGTCAGTGAGGTGGGGTAGCACAGCCGCACAAAACAAGGGTTCGGGTGCTCCTTCCTGCACACACTGTACAGTGAAAGAAGGCTTAAAACTCTATTGTGGTTCATGTTGCAGGGAATTAATAGACACCAATAGAGCTTAACGATTTCCTTACCCTTCAAATGAAACTATTAATTAAGGGCTTGGTTTTAGTCAGCCACTGGTGTTTACAAGTTCTAATTGCTTTTCTTGGCATCTGGGTGGAAAGCTGTTTTCTACTGGCTCACATTCCTCCTGAGCAGCAATTACTTTACTTGTCAGTAGCGTGGCCACAGCATTAGCACCCTCATTAGGGTCATATCCTCTCCCTTTGGGCTTCCCTATTGCTTTTGGACATATTTCTCTCCATCCTGTCCTAACTTTTGATTCCCTACACTCATAGATGACTTTTTCTGTGAAACAATCTCAGAAATTGCTGCTGGCTGCAAAGCTTCATCCTGGTTCAACCCTGGCCTTTTCTGGGATTTTGCCTTCTGTTCTAAATAAATGATCACATGGACCTCTCTCCATTGTATCCCTGTAAATCCCTGTGTAAAACACAGAACACTCTCCTGACTTACAGATAAAATGCAGCCCCAGGTCTGTTTACCCCTTTCTAAGCGCCACACCACCTTGGGGAGTTAGTCTAACTCAGTTACCCTTTCCTTGGACAGGGATGGCACCTGGTGGCCTGGAAAAATAGCCCTCAGCCATCTCCCTAATAGTGTGTTATTCTGCAAAGAGGAATTACTTCCCTATCCCCAGCAACAAGGACTGTCTACCCAGAGCTGCAGTTTTATCTACTGAATTGGTGATTTACTATTTCTTCCATGACCATCTCAGTGACAAGAGTCAGGCAGCCAATTCCGATCCCTTTGTGAGATTCAATTAAACCATTAAGTGATGTCAGTGTCCTTTAACAGCTGACTGTACACACAAGCAGGGAAGCAGAAGGGGGAGAAGGGGACAGACCCTGCAGTGCTAATAAACTGTAGCAGCAGGGGTGGCTTACAGCAGTCCGGCTGCAGCTGTTAAAGACATCTGTGCAGGTTTTGCTGGCTTTCCCTCTGGTGTGGGAATACCTGGCTCGAGATATGCACAAAGCAGGTCACTGAGTAGGTGTTTATAACCCTAAAGCCCTCCTGGGAGCCTTGGAGAAGTAACAGTTCGAATCAGGTTATGTTTTTGCAGTCAGATTTCAGCAGATAATCACAGTGCTGCTTTCATGCCTGGCATCCGCACCCAGCCCCTCTTCCCCTCTAACCTCAGCCCATGACCTCTCAGACCAAAAAGAGATAAAGGGCCCTTGGATTGTTTTTGTGCTTTCCCAATGCTCTCATCTCTCCTGAAGAGGCATTAATGGGTACTCGATGGCAGTAGGAACTGCTCAGAGGTTTTACTAATGAACAGCCTAAGAGCACCCAAATCCCCACACTGATGGTGAAGCAGGGCTACAGGGCCCTCTTGGGGAGATGCAGAGCGGAGCCAAGCCTCGATGCTATTCCCTTTTTTTGAAACCACTCACACCTCCCCTGCCGAGCTCTCCAAGCTTCCCCTGCACTAGTGCCACTTGGCAGGGTCCTTTCTTTTCTCTAGAGTCCATAACCCTCCTCCTATGCCCACATCTACTGAGAGTCAGAGCTGTGCACCTGGACCCAAACCTCTCAGCAGCTCCGGAGCCCTAACAGCTATCGCTTGGGAGAGTTCCTTCCAGCAGCAGCTTCACCACTTGTTTTTCTAAAAAAAAGCGAGCAGAAGGGAGAAAGGATTAGGCACAAGGGGCTCCACTGCACAGCAGCAGGCCAGGCTTCCCACCCACACAGGGCTCCAGGTAACAAATAAAACTTGGGGCCCTAGGCAGGAGAATGACATATATTTCACCCCCCATTCTCCCATCCTCTGCCCCTTCTGCAGGTCCCAGGGTGAGGTGGAATAGGACTCTTATCTCGTCATGCACCAGCCTGCAGGCAAACAACTTGCTCTCCTAACTGCCAGCCAGGCTCTCACACAGCCCCTCAGCAAGACCTGGGCACAGCCTTTCATTTTGCTCCTGACAAATCCACAGAAATCCTTCACAGTCAGAGACACAGGAGCATGTGCTGGCTCTGCACTGGGGGCAGTGCTGATGTTTTGGGATGGGACTCCCACACACCAATTTCTTGAGCTGCCAGGGTCCAACTGACCAAAAAATGCGAATTACTTTAGAGTGGCCAGCTGTGGACTTCTTAGTAATGCCAATGGCTGGGAAGCAGCTTTCTCCAGCACTGGAAAATGCTCTGGAACATTCTGTCCTTGGAATGGTTGTACAACCAGCCCCATTTACCAAAATCCCTCCAAGAGAAGTGCTGCTGGCTGGGGAGATCCTCTTCCCGGTGATCCTACAGCCAAGAGACACAGTCACCAAAGGGCCAGTGTAAAACTGGAACAAACCCTGCTTGGCCACAAGCAGCTGTATGGCGGAGTGGCTCTCTCCAGCCATTATCAGAGCCAGCAGGTCAGCACCGACATCACCTTCGAATCTGAGCCCTCTCTGGGGAAGCAGCCGGCAGGGGATTTAAGGGGTAGGAGGCAGGATGAGGAGAGATTAACTCAGACTTTCCTGCCCAAAGCCAGACAGGCTGCACTGCACAATCACGCTGTCAAGATGACATTTGTCTGTCCTATGTCACAAGAGACCCTGTTTGGCTGCCAGTTGCTCCTTCTTCCTTTCAAAGAAGGATTTTACAAGCATTAAGTACTAACCGGTCAGGGGTGAAACACTGACCTAACTATGCTGCTGCAGGTATCAGCACAGATAATCTGGACCTTACTCTGACTTCAGAACCAGCCCCAAAAAAATAGGGCAGCAGCAATGAAAACTATCCTTCACGGCCAGAGACACAGGAGCACGTGCTGGCTCTGCACTGGGGTCAATGCCAATGTTTTGGGATGGGACTCCCACACATGGGGATCATTCCAGTGCTGCAGTAACCCACAGTTCAGCCCAGCAGCACAGCCAATGCTCCCTGCTGGTCACCACAGAGGTGCTGGTGCCCCTCACCTCCCCAAACTCGCCATTTGAACCGCTTTCCTTGACTCGGTTGCTGGGCACAGCAAGGCCGTTTCCATGCGGATGGGCTGTTTCTCCCCGTTGCTGTGGTGACGGCACTGGGCCCCAGCAGGTCGGAGGCGGGAGGGCGAGGATCGTATCTCCCCAGAGCTCACCAAGGGCACTGGGTACATCTAATCCAGCACTGCTCCATTTTAGGCCTCTGAGGAGCACCAAGGAACTATCAAATGACCGGCTCAGCGGCAGTGAGCAGGCACTCACAGGGATGCAGTGCTGCCCACTGCTCTTAACACCCTAAAATCACATCCAACAGCAGCCAGATGGCCCTGGCAGGGCTTCCCTGCCTCCTGCCTGGTTTTCGCCCCTCCAAGCCCCTTAAGCAACTGGTCCCAAACATCCCAGCTCCAGCACCCCCAGGCTGGCAGGGCTCAGGCCCAGGGCTGGATGTCAGCGCTGCCAGCACATCCTCACCTGCCACATCCAAGGTAAGCAGAAGCTGCTGCCCAGTCAGGCACTGGGACAGAGACAGTGTGCTCAGTGACCCAACTCGCTCTCATACCCTTCTGCCTTCCTGCCTGATGCTGTTGCAATGCACCTGGATAGAGGAAGGACACTGGCAGAGGGAAGGATGAACCTGTGCAAGAGCAGCTTTCAGAGGCAACGATTCACTGCCAAAAGCAGGGGCTCAGGGAGTCCTCTGGGCAAAGCCAGGGCTGCTCTGGACTACATTTGGCATTTTGCAAAGCTGCCGGGTAGAAGGAAAGAAGACAGCCATGGAAAGTGGAAGTAACATGTTCCTGGCTTTAAAAAGACTGAACTAAAATGAGTTCTGTCATGCACAGAAACTCCTCCAAAGGCTCCAGTTCATACCTGGACAAAGCAGAATGCAGCAAATGCTGGGGACTTGGTAGCGTTATCCAAGGGCCCTGGGCATCCATGAGCCATCCTGTCACATTCCTCTGTAACTGTCCTCAAGTCACTAACCAAGTGAGGACCCACATCTTGCCCAGATGCTGCAGCACAGCCCTGAGTGCCCCAGGACCAGGGGCACTGTGCCTCCTTCCAGTTCTCCTCACATGCAGCACCACAGCAGTCGCCCATGATTACCAGCTTCCAGATTGCTAGTTTAAAACGGCAGTATTTTTATGTCAAAACATCATTAAAAAAAAAAAAGAAGTGCCATTCAGGGTTTTTCCCACATCAGTATTTTTCAGAGAACTCATTTCCTTACACAGTAAGTACAGCTCTTCCCCAAGAGAAACAAAGTCAAATCAGACCTTGGCCAGCAAATGGCTCTAGCAGGGGCTGTGGCTGCCTGAGCCAGCACCAGGCTGGAACTGCACCGCACAGCTCAGCCCACAGCCCCCACAGCCCTGGAGCAAGGAAAACAATAAAAAAATAAAAAGCCATTTCACCATTCCCTGCTCCTGAGGAGTATTTGAACAGAAAAACTTTTACAACCATATTAACAAGACAGGGAAGCACAAGGATTTGGGCACATCAATGACACAGACTCTGGAACTTGGATAGCAAGGACAAAGCAAACCCACAAAATCCTGTCCTGTTGCCCACAGGACATCAATTTGCACAGCAGCGTGCACCTATCTGATAAAGGCTCACAGAAGGACAACAGCTGCCACATGTCCCATTGCTATCCCTTTACCACCTCTCTGCTCAGCCCTGAGAGATCCTTGCAGGAAAAGCTCGCAGAAAAGCAGCAAAAGAGAGATCATAACCAAGAAAAACAAAGAGATTTCTTAAAGCATCAGAAATCTGATTCTTCAAGCTGGGTCAAAATGACCAAGGGAAGAGCTTAACAGATGCAGCACCTGAGCAAAAGGAAGGTCCTGTCAGTACACACAGGCAGCTAAATCAGGGCCAGCCATGAGCACTGGAAGGTTAATTGACAGGAGTCTTTAGTAGGGACACATCATTAACAGATCCATATGTTTGACTCTGATGGGATTTCTGTGCCTTGCTGTCTAATGCCTTTTATATAAGAAATAATGTGTCTTGCTTTCACTACTTTTTTTCTTAAAGCAAAGGCAGCACAAGAAGTAACAAAAGATGGGATTTTGCTGCCAGTCAAATGCAGTTTCCAACTCAAGCATCTCCTTGTCACTTAGTGCCTATCTGAAAAGCTACGGGCTCAAGAGCTTTCTGGTGTGCTCAAGGTCTGCACAGGAAAGCATCTGAGAACTGCACACAGGAAAATGGAGGAAAGGTTCAAAGGAAAATCACTTTCATGCTGAAGATGCAGAGGGTATGGAGAACTAACACAGGGATGCTGCTGAGTTCTCAGCAACACTGTTCTGCAAAGAGGCAGGGAGCATCACATGGAAAATCTGAGTGCTTTAGCTCAACCTAAAAGCAGTCGACAGGCTGCTCTGCCAAGCAAGGTGTGTTCAGCTTTGTGCTGGTTTTGGTGGGGCGGTTACATGGGATGGAGCCTGGCTTTCCTGGAGATGGCTGAACATCTGCCTGCCTATGTGAAGTGAGAATTAATTCCTTGTTTTGCTGCATTTGCATGTGGCTTTTGCTTTACCCATTAACCAGTGTTTATCTCAACCCACAAGTTTTCTCCCTTTTACTCTCCTGATTCCCTCCCCAGTCCCACTGGTGAGGGAGTATCGAGTGGCTGTGTGGGGCTGAGTTGCCAGCTGGGATTAAACCACAACAAGCTTTCATCCCTTGATCATGCAGAAAATGATCAAAAGGTCAGACACATGCTATAAATGGAATAAAGGAAGAGGCCCTGAATACAAGTTGGGCTAGTAATAATATACAAAGGGAAAAATGTAACCAAGAATTCCTCTCCCAGCATTAGTTCGTGTAGACAAGAATTTAAGAAATCTGCACGAACTACAGAAATGCCTCAGGTGGGAACATCGTTGAGCACGCTTGTACTCCAAGTGCCAGGAAGAGGCAGCAAACTCCCATGTGATATGCCTGCATAGTCCAAGGCACACCCCTGCCATCTCTTCTTAACAAAGGAATTCCCATCTACCACTCAGATTTTTGGAAGACAAAGACAATAAATCAGACTCTTAAAGCAAATTCTGTTTATTCTGTTTTTGTCTTGTGTAGGTAACAAATCTTTACCCTAACCTAGGAAAATATCAGGTAGAAAATATCTCCCCTTTTCTCCCACCCTCCCCACCACACACTTTTTGCCTCGTAAATAAAAGCATCAAAATTTCAAGCATGACTTTTCTTTCCATACATTTCTGTAATAAAATTAACTCTGTTGTTGATACAAAATGCAGCAGCCAAGACCAGAGGATCTGCAATGCTACTCCAAGGCAATTAGTACCCAGAATGATCAGTTTGTCTGCAAACATAATAAGAAAATACTCAGCACTTATCCAGTGCTTTTTATCTATGAATCTCAAAGTGTTTTACAAAAGCTCAAAATACGTTTTTGGCCTCATTTACAGAGAAGAAAACACCAGCTGGAGCAGGAAGTGATTTGCCCCCAGCCTCAGAATTTAATAGCAGAGCTAAGAACAGATCTCTGTTTTCTCAGCCCCAAGTCCAACAATCCATGCCACGCTCTCTGCTTCACATAGGGCAGCCTGAATTTGGCAAAAGCCCCGACTACAGAAATGATGAAGTTTATATTTTTGCCACTGAAAAATAAGTCTAAATGGAGATCTGACAGCTATTTTAGTGAGCACTGACCTCCCAAGGCTGTGACACTAAGGAGTAAGCAGAGTCTCAGATGGAGCTGCTGAAAGCTCAGGGGGGAAAAAAAAGTCTCATACTGAAGTGTGAACAGCTGTGAGAGTGGTACAGAGGGAGGTAAACTCATGATCTACAGTGTGCAAACGATTCTCCACTTGGAGCTTTAATTGAATGTTTGAGGAACAGATCACAGGATAAAACCCTAAAACCTTGACAAATAGTGTTATTAGATGAGAGGAACCTGCAGCTAAAGCACTGACACCTCCTCCATTAGCAGTCTCCTGACCCGCCAGCACTCCTGACAGACCTGAGACACCAACAGTGCAAACACCAGGAAAAGAGCAGTGAAACGCAATGTCTTATCTAGAAATATGTTTAGCAAGGCCAGGAGAGAAGTGCCATGATGCAGAGAGTAAAGGCTGATTCAAGGACCCCAGGACACCCTTAATTTTGTGGTCCACCATTCATCCCATGGGCAGGCACCACCACCCACGCAGTTCTTCTCCTCAGCATCACCAGCAAAATGAATGCATGACTCCAACACTCCTCTTCACAGGCACATGGCTACAACACATCACCCACAGCTCATTTTGGTCCAAACAAGACACCCACAGGGTCCTTTAACGTAGAGGGTCTCCTGTGTATTAGCACCAATTTTCTAATGCTCCTGCTGTACCTCCTATAGGAATGGGATAAGAACAGGCTCCAGCTTCTGATGGATGGAGCACATCGTGATGCTGGGATGGTTGTGCTGCCTGGCAGCACACAGTCCTTAACCAGCCCCTGTGTAAAAATCCCTAAATGCTGGCCTAGAACCAAAACCTCCATTTTTAAGAGAGAAAGGCAGGTCAGCATCCTCACCAGCCCACAGTGGCAGGTAATTATACCCAGGAGCTTAATTTATCAGCAGCACAAACACTGCCATGGTCCAGCCAACACTGACACACTGGCCAGTTGTGCTCTGAAGCTTGGAAACAGCATCTGGGTTCTCACAGAGAACAGTGTATCAAATAGAGAGTGGTAAGCAACCTAAGTTAACAAGTTCATCTCCAAACTGCCCACCCGCAGCAGTGAACATGAATTCAGGTCTCCACCCTCCTTCCTGGGCAAACCCTACTAATTTTCCACACTGGTACTCCAACACACAGGAGGGTGCCAGCAGCTGGGTCTCCCCTCTTTCTCAGCAGCAGAACCTGCAGATGGCCATGAGGATTCACCGCCACGGTGCAGAAAAGTCCTTTTGACATGACCAAGGAGCTGCTGTTGCTCCCCACACCCTTCCCAGACACCCATCTTCGTTCTGCACTCACCTCCTCGTGCATTACAGACACAACCAGCTGCCCTGGCTTGCTGCTGTAACACCACCTCTCACTTAGGAGCTTTTACAATACTAAGGCACAAGGATTAAGTGAACTTGCATAAGAGTCAGGAACACACCTCATGTCTCTCAACTGTAGTGATTTCTCACACCTTTTTTCCTCTGACCTCTTGCATATTAAAATGACATGAGTAGATTGTGTGGATGAGAGCAGGATCTCATTTCCCTAGCAATTCTGAAGGTACAAACAGGGGTAGCTGTATCCAAGCCCTCTCCATGGCTCCCATCCCCTCCCTCTGTGACAGGGCATTTGTCCAACAAGGTAGGAGAGCACCAGTGCAGAAGGGAGTGCTCCACAAGTGTGATGCAAAGCTCCATCTCTGCCATCCTAAGACCTACAGCAGGATAGAAAACAGACATGCCTCTGGGAAACCAGGAAAGGAACCCCAGCTATGCTTTGTCCATCAACAGGATCAGGGAAGGACAGCAGCACTTAATGCAGCAGGATCTCCGCAGTACAAACAGGGTCAGAAGAAACATTCACCCCCATAACTGGGGTGGATCAGCTTTCCACAGCTGAGGCAGAGGGCCCTGCGAGATGCCACTCACAGGAGCTCCCAGGTGAGGCTTCTTGCCGTGAGCTATGGTGTGGTTTCCCAGACGGTCTGAGTGTCTGACTTTGGTGCACCTGTGGCAGAGGCCCAGAGCCAAGGAGAGCAGCCCTGAGCCCCTCTAGGTGCAGCTGTGCCTCATGTGGAAGTTCACCACGTACTCCGCATTCGTGCGCTGCACTGAGATGGCGAAGGGCTCGAAGGGGTGGAAGGTGAAGGCGACCAGGCGCCGCACTGTGTGATTGATGGGGCGCCCCAGGAGTCCCGCCTGGATCTCAAACTTCAGTAGGCCAGAATCACGAGCGTAAAATCTGAAAGGAAGAGAAAGTCAATTATGGCTGTTCCTGACTATTGACTTTGCCATCTGGGCTCTTTGCACACAGAGACAAGTGCCTCATTCAAGCACTGGTGCTCCCTGAGGGGCAGAAAGTCCTCAGCTGGGTGTCTGGCTCTTGGCTTTGCAGGAAAGTCCCTCTCGAGGCAGTTGTTTTCCACTGTCTAGAAAAGCGTCACTTCATTTTATTATTAGCAGTGAGAGAATTCTGCCTGTCACTTTGATGGACAAAGCTGACTTCTCAAGAGGGAGTCAGCTTGGTTCAGACCCCACCTGTGCTGGCTCTCCATCATCTCTTAATGCAAGCTGCTCCCCTTGATCCCTAAGGCAGATATACTGTACAGAACTGAGCTCACTTCCCTTAGCAATGGCCTTCACTGAGAGTGTCACGACACCCTTTCCTCCCCCTGCTGCTGCCAGGGAAGGCTTTACACTGCTGTCCTTGTGCCTGCTACATCCCCATTCAGTCAAGGAAGTCAATCCAATCCTGTTCAAGGATGCCATGTTGTACTGTACAGTTCAAACAAGGCTTTGCAGTTCCTTTAAGATTTCCATCAAAAAAGCATTAACGAGATAGGCTGGGCAGGAGGCACCTGGTGGACTGGATTCAACAATCACAGCAAGGACAGAGGTCAAGGAAAACCTTATGTCCTTCTGCTGTCACTCACACTCCTGTCTGTGGGGCAAGCTCATGTGCATCTGCAAACAAGTGAGCCCTGGAACACAGCTCCATCATAGGGGGAACATTGTCAGAGGGATGAGTCAACAGCACTGAAGATACAGGCGAGTCTAGGGAAGCTCTTTGCTTCTCGAACCTCCTCTGCACACTCTCTGTGACTGACATAAGCCCAGGTAACACCACAGCCCTTTTCTGCTGTCAGAACACAGGACTGTCTGCAATGATCCCCAAGACTTTGGAGGAGGCTTCTGGGATGTAGTGGTGGAGGTTCTTGGATGTGGTACCTTCACCAAGTAGCTAGGCTCTAACTCAAGTCCTCGCCCTGAAGCTGTCTCTGTTTGTTAGACCATTTTCATTAGACCTCTTCCAGCTTCGGGCACAGAACTGCCATTATGCCTCCCAGCTGTTTCCTTTTCCACTAACACTTAGTGCATGCGGGTATTTTGCATTTTCCTCTGATTTTAACTCAAAGAATGCTTTTAATGTCGGAGCACATCTCCCCCCCACCAGCAGTGCGATGCACTCAGCTCTCAGCCTGGAAGAACAGCTGATGACAGATACCAGTGATGCTGTTTCAGGAGCAGACATACTCCACATTTTAACAACACAGCCTATTGAGAACCTCATGTTCTTCCTGGAGGGCCACTCTCTTCTCCCTTCCTCTGAATCAAAGTGCCAGGCAGCCCTGCCTGAAAATTGCACACAAGAACCCAGCAAGAGAGTCACAATCTTGGTATTTGGCTTTTCAAAAAGCCCTTTCCCTCCTACACAAGGCTGGGTATGCAGAGGGTCATTCTTTATATAAAGCACAGTCCTCCTTCTGTTCCTCTCTCCCCCAATTCACAACAATTTACTACTCAAGATGAAGCTCCCCGTAATCTTAAAGATGTGCTCAGTTTGGTATTTTTAAATGTATTTTTAAAAGTGCTCTGCAATCAGAGGCCATTTCCATGGGCTCTCATTCTGAGGATAAATTAGGCACTGCAATATAAAATTGTATGTCAACAGAAACAGCAAGACCAGCCTTTTCAAACCATAGGAAAATGGAAGATTTATCTACAGACCAATTCTTTGGTTAAATGGCTCCTTATTAGCCATCTAGATGGATTTTAGAGACCCCCTGCTACAGGCAGAGTTATGTTAGAGCCTCTTCCTCACAAGTGCCATCATTTCACCCACTGAGTATCTCTTCAAGCCTCCTGAAAAAAGACTGGAAGGCAGTAGTGATGGGGAACCTAAAGTCCTTCCCACCTGACAGCAAACAACCACTGGTCTCTTAAGCAGGCAGAGTTGAGAGTTGAACCTTCTTGGATGCAGAAATGCACAAAAGGTTTAAAGGACACAGTGCACAGAAATATTGAATTGATGTGGAAAAGGTCTGGAAGCCTTCCTAGCTCACACATCATGCCAGGAAACTGCACAAAGATTATAACACCCTTAACTGCTGAAGGGTTTTCCATTCCAGACAATTACAGGACTTACATTACAAATCCTGTGGTCCCTCATTTCCAAGCCCTCTAACCACAACAGGCAGCTGGCATTATTTTATTAATTCCTTTGTTTCGCACGTGAGAACCACAGCAGCACTATTTCAGCTACTGAATGGTTAAGGTTAGCACCTCATCTTCTGCTTACTTTCCAAAAACCAGGAGCCCCACTGCTCTGAGGCTCTATTCAAGTCCTAATTGACTCTGCACAGCTTTGAGCTTTAAAAGCTCTGGCTCTGAAACACGGGTTTGCTCAGGGGAGGGAGGGAAGGTGGCACTTGGCTTTGTTTACTACAAAGACTCAACCACAGCAAATGACTGCAGTTCTGCTGCCTTTTGTCCATGGGAGCCAGGCGCAGGTTGGCGCTGGCAGACAACTGCCACCCTGCAAGTTTTCCCAGCGTCAAGCATGAGAAGGGGGAAAAGGGCAGGCTTTCTTTGCAGATAACATGGAAACTGGAGATCAAACCAAATCATACAGGCAGAAGAATCAATTAAATATGCATAATTTGGGAATTGAGAGCACAGGAATAATCAGAAGTTCCCTGCCACCTGAGTCAGGGCCAGGGGAGATATGAAACCACTTTTTGAGAATGCACTGATGAAAATAAAGTTGGGAAGCAGTCCAGAATGATCTCCCTAGGCTGCCTGAGCCCCCAACATGTGTGCAGTCACTAAACAAAGCACTCAGGCACTGAAGGCTCTCTTTGTTTTCAGACCATAGGTTTGCTTCTGCAGTACTGTGAGCAAAAAGACTATTCTGCCTGGATAACTCCGGCTCTTTGAGCCTTTCAAGCCAGAGATCTTGGATTTCTAACCACCACCTCTTGCAGCCATGGCTGCAGCCAACAAAAAAAAACCCGATGTTTCCTGATGTTTCTTCAAGAAGCATTGCAAACCTTATTCTCAAGCTCAGACTTATTTCTTTTGCCAGCGTTGGAGACTCAGAAGATGCACAGAATGGCCCTGACACCTGGCTAAAATTCCTACTACAGACAGAAATTTCCTGCAGATCACAGAGAGAAGGGAGCACAAAAAGGAGTACAGCTCCTCACAGGGTGAGAACAGTAAACAAGGGAAGTCTGAAAACAGCTCAATCAATACCACAAGCTTTCTGAGTAACACCTAGCCCAGATACTATTTAATTCACAGGACAAACCAGACAATCCTTGCCAACTAAACCCACATGCTTAGAAAGGATCCTTCCAGCATAGCAAAGCAGACATCAGAGCTGTATCACTCTGCAACCCAAACACAATGGCAGCACTGCAAGAAGAGGAGGAGGAACAAGACCATTCATATGGAAAAAGCTGAGACTTCACCATCCAAACCTTCCCCAGAGCAGCTCAGTGAGAAAATATGAAAAGCCCTCCCACACATCCATGTTACTGTAAAGGAGAGGCCAAGTTTTGTGGGACTGCTGAAATAAGTCCCCTGGGGAAAGGACTTCCTAAGAGAAAGGCCTCCATCTGCTCCCTTTTCTGCACACTTGGCATCACATGGCAGAGGTGATCTAGAGTGACTCCTTGCACTCTCTCCTCACACACAGATCCCTGGCCTGTCCCATACCTTATGGGGTGATCACCACAGGTCTTGGGCCGCTCCATGACTGACACCCACTTGTCATCGTAGCTGAAAAGGGACAGGTCGAGGTAGGGGCTGCCGCTGTAGGACTGGGCGCTGATGGGGAGCTGCCCCAGCAGCCGCCGCACGGCCTCCGTGTGCCCTCCGTACTTGGCATTCACAATCGTGTCTTTGAACCTGCGGCAAACCAAGAGACACCTTTTGTTCACAAAGGCCACAGGCAAACAGCACAGCTTAAACAAACCAAGCAGGAATACTGACAGGGAAAGAAAACAGCAGCAGTGTAAGAACTAAAACAGCTCATTTCCAAAGATGTATCACAGTGATTCAAGCATCAACCAGTTCTGCTGACCTTTTTATCCTCCCTCATCATTACTGTTTCACTCAAAGTCCAAAATGACAGAAGGAGAAGAATGTGCCTACCCACAAGGTCTGGACCCAGCTGCTCTGCAGTACAGGAAATGAACAGGATCAGAAACAGGGAGAGATGGATTAGCAGCTTATCAGTCAATCCAAGTTTTACCACGAAGCCTGAAAACAGCATGAGCAAAAGCCAGGGGGTTTTCACAGTAACAATTGAGTCTTTAAGGTTGACTTGAGAATCCTCCTCTCTCCAGCCACTGTTTTAAGTGCATAAAGGGAGAAACATTAGATGAAGAACCTTGATTGGAAGCATAAAGCTCTCCAGCAACTACAGTGAGCTGAAAGTTCTTCCTGACAGGGAGATTAACACAGGCTGGATTTCTCTTTCCAAGTAAAATTTGGAACTTTACTTGTGCAAGAACAGTCAGATCAGCTGCAGGGACATCATACAATAAGGAAGGTAAACACTCAACCAAAAGCCAGCTCACTGTGGATTATGCTCTATGGTACTTTGCTGTGGAAGTTACAACACTCCTGTTACAGGAGCTTGTAGCATGGGGATGAAAAGACTCTCCTTTCTACTTTAACAAAAGGCAGGAGTTGTTCTTCGTGAGTCTTTGGTGGGTTCTCTCATTCTCTCTTCCATTAAGCATTATGGATTTCCTGACAGGCAACTCTAGAAAGTTACAGACATAGTCAACTTCATCTACTTATGTGACATCAACCTAAGTCAACAGCAGCTTGATGCCTATAAGTGAATGCCAAGTACTTTAGATGATGTGAAACAAGTCACTGGAAGAACAAAACACCCTGAGTCATAAAAAAATTATTCCAAGATAAATAACACACTCTGCCTCATTAAAACCACATCTGACTGTTAAAGCATATTCTAGAAACCCAGGTTATTTTGGCATCTTGCTCAGCTTTCACAACAGATCTATGAGTTTCCTCACAAGCTGGTGACTGCTGTTGAGGAAATGCTACACAACACAGTTTGGTACACACTAAATTCAGAGACAGCACTTGGCAAAATATACCCAACTAGATGATGCCAGCATCTTGACAAATCATATCTTCACAGACCAAAGCTACTGGGCAGTAACACTATAACAACCTCCAGAAGAGTTACTGCTCAAGGAGAGATGGAACCATCTTTCCCTCAAAATTTGTTTCCTTTCTTCTAAGCACCCATTTGCCACTGCTTTGTTCCTTCCTCTAACAAGGTAAATGCTGCAGAATATAAAATCAGATGCATCAGGCTGCAAGATGAACCATGTATAATCCTGACCTTTGCACCACCTGGCAAAGGGGACCAAAGGAACTGGTTTTCTCAGGGTTGGTATTTGATACTGGCCTTCAACGGACGGGGGTGAGCGTGTGTCTATACGGAATAAAGCATGCTCCGAATGGCTCACCGGCGCTGGATCTGCCTTGCAAAGTTGTTGCTGGAAGCTGAGCAGGGGAACTGGACAGCCTCACTGTGCAGGGTGGCATTCCTGAAGAGGTCGCAGAAGTTCTCAAACAGCTCCAGCAGCTCGTCAGACGTGTTCTCAAACACAGCAATGACCTCCGTGGTCACCATGTTGTACACGACGAAGAACGAGGGCTGGGGAAAGAGGCAGAAGTTACCCAGGAGAGCACAGGTGAGGAAGCTGTCCTTTCCTTCTCCCCACATTATACCACAGACTCTATCCAAATTTCTCCACAGCACAGGAGAAGCCTACATCTTCACACTAATCCAATCTCCTATTGGAATACCTAAATGTGTACCAAATTATCCACCTCTCAGCTGTGGCTATTTAAGAAAACTTAATGGGCTTCCAATTTTCCAACTCAAACTAGATGCAACAATACTGTTTTCTCTTCTCCTCTGCCCTCCACCAAATCTGAAACGCTTTCTCAAGTGCCAAATCTAATTTTCATTCCTGCTGACAAAATGATTTCAGATCCAGCACTACCTAACCATAAATTATTTTTACCTCTGCGTAGATGTATTATTTTCTTCCCCTCCTTAACATCTGCATCACACAGAGATGAGCCTTTTTAGTGTACTGCGCACTACATCACTGCCCAAAAAAAGTTGTGCCCTCCAGGTACCCTGCCAACACAGAAATGAAAATCTGAAAGATATTAATGATTTCTCTTTATTGCTGACATTCTTGTGCAAGAAGGCCCTTGTATCATGCTGGGGGGATTGGCAATGGCAATGTTTCCTGGCATGAATGAGCAAGAAATTGGGAAAAAAGGTGACACTGTGTCAGCGCAGCTACATCAAAGAGTGATGACATTCCCATCCACTGGGAAAGGGCATATTTAATTCTCGGTCATTAAAAGTAGCTTGTTAAGAGACAGGAGTGCTGGCACCCCAAAGTAAGAACCTGCCCCCACTTCAAAGGGAACTAATTCCCGTGGCAGAGACATGTATCTGATTAAATCTTCTGTCAATAGAAACAATTCCTAAATGCTTCACCTCCTGCTCCCAAACAATGCTCAGGGATGATGGCAGGCACTCTGCCCACCCCACCCACCTGCAAATATCACAAGGTTTGTTTGTTTTACAGCCCCAAAATGAACTGTGATAATACAATCCAGCCCCCCACATGTCCAAATGAAACACACTAGATGAGGTTACTCACCAGACTACTGCCTGAGGAAAGGAAAGCCCTTCTGAAATAAAGGGCTGGAGCAGAGAGAAAATAAGAGAAGACAGCAGAAGGAAAACCTATTTAAATCGCTGAAGACTGCAGGGAGTATCCTCCAACCTTAAATAAAAAACATTACTTTGCCAAGTTAACAGAGACACATCTAGAGGATGACCCTAAGCAGGGAAACCCTCACTGCCTTTTGCAGCACCTGTAACACCACCAAAACATCATCACAGCATGGGAGGCAGCAGCTGAGTGCCACAAAAATCACACAGCAATGCTGCAAAGCCTATCAACACAAGCCTACAATAGCGACAAACCCCTAGGCTACATATGCAGAGCACACTACTAAACATCTCAAAGGATCTGCTGCAGACTCAGACAAAAAACACACAACCCACAACCATGAACAGCAACTCCTCAACTTTCTTGGCAGAGAAGCCAGAAAGGAAAGGGGAGCCTGAAATTGGAAGAAACCTCGCCTGACAGACAGAAGAAAAATGGGAACTATAGGTATTTTGTGAGCCAAGTTTTATTCAGGAAGCCCTAACACAACACCTACATTCAAACAGGTCTACGGAGACTGCTCCACATCTGGAATTATCTCCTGGAAGAACTGAGAACTGAGATGCTTTTCCAGCAGCATAAAACCCAGTGCCTGAGGCACACTGCGAACAAACCACAACCTGCATCTTAAAGTAGCCCTGGGGAGAAGAGAGTCAAGAGCTCCCTGCAGCAAACCAGGCACAAAAGCCCTGCTAACCAAAGCAGAGTGCAGAGCTGAGCCTGTCACTAACATTTCCATCAAGGTCAGCTCATTCCAGATACCAGAAACGAGCAGAACCCTGCAGGCCACTTCCACAGAGCCTTAATATTTCTAAGACAGACACTCAGCTTTACACCAATGGCCAAAACGGATAGGATTAGGCTTTACCTATTTCATACCAAAGCAACTCCCCCAAACACCACAGAAGAGAAATATAAACCAAAACAAACCAGTTATCTCCCAGGAAGAACTGGACAAAGGCAACACACAAGGAGCTACTGTCTATTTCTTCTAGGGTATAAGTCCTGGATCTGGCAAAGATGTGGGCAAGAGAAGCATATGAGAGAAAACAAGTATCTGCGCGATCAGACTTACATGGTGTACTGGATATCTATTACAAATTCTTGCCAAAAACTTTCAACAGAATAAAAACAAGCTGATTAAAGGAATAAAAACTAGCTAAAAAACATCTCTTAGTTTCACAGAGCTCAAGCCGTGACCAACCACTCTAAAAGCAGTGAAAAGAGATGATCAACATGCGGGGTTGTGAAACATCTGGAGGGACCCAGCACTGACTGAGCTACATTTGCTCTAATTCCACTTCTTTAGTACTAAACTGAAAAAAGAAGCAATTCGCCCATTAGCCTGATCTAAAAGCTGCTACTCCAATTTGGAGAGATCATAAATACTACCTCTTACTGAAGCTTGAAAGACTAAGTATGTAGGCAGAATAGAAATGGTAATTGTACTGGGAAAAATGAAGACAATTATATTTGAAAAACATGCTTGAAGATACACAAGAAAAGGGAGAGACTACCTCTACAATTTAAATGGACTATATAAAATATCAGCGAAAAATAAATTCAGCTGAGGATTCAGGGAGGTAAAGAGGATTGTACAGCATCTGTGAGCATGAGGAACAACCCATGAGGAATAAGAAAGGGGACTTGCTAATATATCAGATCTTTCTCATTTTTCAGGTGAGAAGGAAGCGATGAAATCATGCAACCAAAAGATAGAGAAGTTATTCAATATCAGAGGCATCAAATGCTCACACAAGAATCAAGTACTGGGGATCCTGAACAACATTCAGAGGCTCAGTATGAAACAGCTTACAGCATTGTAGTGCTTGAGCACTTGCCCCAAAGCAATAAGCAGCCTGAAAAGGGAGGCAGTATCTGAGCAACCTGGTCTAGTGGCCCCTAGCAGGGTGGTTGGAATTAGATTTAAGATTAGATTAAGATTTATTTAAGGTCCCTTCCGACCCCAACCATTCCGTGATTCTATACCTGGGAAGGATCCGTCACCCGCAGTGTGACCACGTCCTCGCTAGTGTATTTGATAAACAGATGGTTCTCATCCAAGAGCTGCATCTTCCACATGCGGAGCTGCCTCAGCTGGTCAAAGTACTGGAAGAACCTTCTTTTTGCAATAGCACTTCCATCCTGCTCAGCCCTTCTCCACAGGTACACCAGCAGCCGGTGCTTCAGGGAGTTTATGAAGGGCTCTTTGTAGGGGTTGGCCATTCCCGTCTGAGTGTCCCGCTGCACCTCGGGATACACCGCAGACAGGGTCAGGAGATCATCCTCATAGCAGAAGCGGCCGATGGTCCGCACGTCGATGAATGTCCCCTCGGGTGTCACCTGAAAGACGTGAATGGTCTGCTGCTGCACAGAGAGAATGGCCAAGATGTTCTTGTACAGATACAGCCCCTGGTTGTGAGACAGAATGACCTTGTCACACTTGAAAGTCCGTGTGTCACACAGCCGGCCCGTGTGGAGGTCTATGATGTGCAGGGAATAGTCCTCCAGGGGGGAGCGGGGGTTGGGGGTCACGGACTCGCTGTTGCGGTACACCTCAAAGAAGGGTGGGTGCGGCTCCTCAGGCAGGTACGCGGCCGAGCCAACAATCACGTACCGGCAGTCATCCGTGAACAGGCTGCACTCCCGGTTCAGGTGCTCCCCGTTGGAGGCCACGTTGGTGATGTGCAGCAGCACAAAGAAGCGCTCAAAGAGCCGCCCCCGGATGTTGACAGACCTTTGGTCGTTGCCGTTGGCCAGAATCTCCCCCTCGTAGCCCTGCAGGAGGTCCTCGGCTGCCTGGCAGCCCTGGTACTCGTAGATCTCCAGCGAGGTCTGGTCAGAGGAGAAGGCGATGAAGTAGCGGCCATCAGGGGAGAACTTGCGCAGGAAGCAGGGCGGCTTCTCCACGTTGACCACAGTGAAGTTGGGGAAGACATTCTGGTGGAAGACACGGACTTGGTGCCAGTGGGTGCCAGCTTTGCCCGAGCTGATCCGGCGGCGCTCCAGGCGGTGGATGACATTTTGGTTCTGGATGCGCCGGGGCCTGATTGTGGGGGCCTCATGGTCCATGGTCAGGACTCTACTTCATCTTCATCCTGCAGGGAGAGCATTCATGCCCTGGGACCACACAGAGATCTGGGTGGAATTCAGGGTACCAGGGACCTGCTCACATGGACCCACAGGACCCAAGAGGGCTGGCTAAAAGGTACAGACTTGGTTTCGGGAGAGGGGAAAGTAACACGGGGGGTGGGCACAGAAAGCAGGTGGAGAGACTGGGAGAAATATCTCAGTGGAAGGCACCAGGGAAACAAGGGCAGTCCACAAATACCTCCAGGGCAGTCCTGGCTGCTATAAAGAGAGAGACAACGGGGCACCAGGAGAAGAGGAAGGGAGCCAGGAAGAGGGGCAAGTACAGGTGGATACCAAGGAAATGGAAGGAGCCTCTATACATCGGGGAGGGAGTCCAGGAAGCCAGGGATAATGCAGACGTGAGAAATAACAGGCACAGGGTATAGCTTGGCAAGAACGGAGGGAGCTGGGGGCGAGGGGGCACAGGAGGAGTCACTCGCGATGCGTCCAGGCCCACCTGCCGAGGGGGAAGAGAGGAGCTCCGGTCTCCCGGGCTGAGGAGGGACTGAGCTCCAGGGAAGCCCGGGGGCAGCTGAGGGCCTGCCCGCCAAAGGTATCGGGGATCCCAGATACTCTCCCGTTGGCCTGAAGGATGAGAGGACACGGGGGACCGGGAGCCGCGGTGGTCTTCAAGCCGCTTTAGGACCTGGGGGAGGACGCGGCCACGCTCACCGCCGAGGCCGCGCCGGGTCCCGCTCACACCATGGCCGCCGCCATCTTTCCGCCAGCGCACAGCTGGGGGTGGGCGTCACCGCACTTCCGCTTCCGGCCGCCGGAGCAGCGAGGTGGGGCCTGCCGGGCCAGACTGGCGGGCAGGGCGGGGCGCGCCCCCTGGCCGCGGGAGGGAGCCCTGCACCGGGTGCCCCCTTGCACCCATCCTGCGCCCACCAGTGCCCAGCCCGGCCCCGTCCTGCACCTCCTGCAGCTTTCCAGCACCCGTCCTGCACCCATCCTGCACCTGCCCTGCGCCCCTGCACGCTCTGCACCCGTCCTGCACCTACACTGCACTCTCTGCCCCCCTGCACCCCGCCTGCACCGCGGACAGCCCATCCCAGGACCCTCGGCAACCCCATCCAACCATCCCCAAGCCCCCTGCACCGTCCTGCACCCGCTACCCTTCACCCAAACACCCCCTGAACCCGTCCATCCCTGGAGCATCCCAGACTCTTCAATCCCCAGAAAAAGTCTGGCATGGCCCCCGCCGCTCCCTGCACCCCCTGAACCCCGAGTCCCAGCACGAGGACGCCGCAGGGGACATCACACCTCCCTCCAGCATATTGGGGTGCACCCCAACACCTCAGCCCCGACACTAACAGCAGAGATTGGGGTCACCCCCGGGCACCTCAGGCCTTTCCAAGGGGCTTGAAAGCCTTTTGCTCGCCTAGGCTTTTATCCCCTCCCGCCCTGTGCATTAGCATCGAGAGCAGCTCTGAGGGGCACTTCTCCTTCAAAGGGAACAAGGAGGAATGTCAGGGGGCCCTCGAGATCCATTTGCCGGCCTCTTGCCGAGGCTGAGCCGACATACCGGCTCTTGGAGCCACTCCACCGGCAGGCATGGGAGCTGAGAGTGGGGACACAAGGCAGGATGCTCAAACTGGGGTGCTGGAGAGCCCCCCTGGGTGTTCCCTCTGCCTGTGGGGCGGGTGGACCCACAGGGATGCAGCAGCAGCGCCCAGCCAGTGTCACCTAGGTGGATGGGGGATGCTCTTGCTGTAACAAAGCTCTCATTGCTGAATTCCCAGGGATCCTTTATGTGTTTTACGGGATGCTTTAGGGTCTCACCAGTAGTGGGGCAGAGTAGGACTCCACTACCCCAGTGGATAAGACCTGTGTGGCTCCAGCTGCCTTGCCATGGGGATGGGGGATGTCAGCCTTCCTGGCACCCTGAACAGCAGGCAAAGAATCCTGGGGGATCCTCTGGGTGACCCCAGTGCCACCCCCCCTGCCTGCCCCATTCCCGTCTCCCAGTGGTTTCATGCCCAGCAGCCATATCCCATCCCTTCCCGCTCTCCTACTGCCTGCCGGTTGCAGAAGGCATGATGACAAGACTAAAATGAATGGCCCCAGAGTCCCTCTTTGTCTCTCTGCCTCCTGCCTAATTAATTGAGATCCACCTTAATAGGATCAAGCTAAATACCGAAGAACATCCAACCACACAGCAGCTGGCATGAAAACAACCGCCCGGTGCACAGAAAGGCAGCTCACCGGACAAAAGAGCTGCTAATACAGCAGCAATTGGTGCTCCCAGAGCTAAGAACTTCATCACAGCAGCATTCCCACAGCTGCAGCCCCCTCCCTGCTACTGGGGAAGGGTCAGAAGGCCCTCACTGGGGCAGTTTCAGCCATCAGCAGGGATTTGAATCACGTGCAATAAATCTCAGCGCAGGCAAAAGGCTGGGGAGAAAGTTAGTCCTGGCTTATTTTGGCCTGGGGATAGGCAGGAGGTGCGGGGTCATAGTACCAGACCCCCACCCAGGGTGTTGCTGAGGGCTCAGGACTCCTGGGGATGTTTCCCACCTCCCACACCATTTTGTGCCACCCCTTTGGGATCCAGCAGCAGGGGTCATGTGGCTGTCCCCATCCCCATCTGAGAGACAAGTGGAGTGTCCTTCTGCACATCCCAGCCCAGAGGAGCAGGGCAAGCCCCAGTCTAATGCCCAGAGCTCTGACACTGGGGCTGGTGTGGGTGCTACTGGGGCATTGAAGGTTACTGGGTACTCATATTGGGGTTACTGGGGGCTGGCCCAGGGATGTGCTGGGCTCCTCCAGCCTTGCAGAGCAGCTGTGGATCCACGGCCTTGGGTATCACCGGGCTGGTTTTGGTGGAAGTCCCTTCAGCAGTGTGCCAAAGAAAGGGATGCTCCGTGCCTTTGTGGTATGATCAGCCCCAGCAGCGCCCTGTCAGTGCCACATCCACCTCCAGCTGGTTTCTCCAGAGCCAACAGATGGGTTAAAAAAACAGAAAATAATATAATGCAGCTCATTTAGGCTGTTTTGGATGTTTTTTTCCTGTTCTTGAAGCAAGGACCCTTCTGCTGTTCTTGCTTTGGCTGTTTACCAAGAGCTTCCCAGCCCTGGATCCTGCGGCTGCTTTCCCAGGATTAGAGAGGGAGTGTTAGGAGAACAGCTCTGGGGACATTGCAGGAGTGGGCTGCTCCCATCCTGGCTGCCCCCAGCCAGACACAACCCCCAGCATGAAATCCCTGTGGGAAAAAGCTGGACCATCTCCTTGCAGGGATGCTTGTAGAGGAAGAGAAACCTCCAGGTCCTCAGCCAGCCACCTCTCATGGCCACTGGGCTTGGTGGCTGTTGACTTCTTTATCGAGCTTAGGGCAGGGCAAAAGAAAATAAACCTTTTTTTTTTTTTTTTTTTTTATATGTAAAAATGGAGGGTGAAGTTGGCAGAGGAGCCTGGTGTGGGGAAGGAATCCCGCAGCCCTGAGGTGCTCCCCAAGCCCCAGGGTATACAGGAATGAGTGTGGCTGTTCTGTGGGAACTGGCTGCCTCCATGGGGTCCTTTTTAGGGTGAAGCACCCTAAAGATCATTACAACAAACCAGTGGGGGGAAAACTGTTGTTGGTGTGAGAGAAGACCAACAGAAACAGGGAGTCCTTGGGTGTATCTCATCTTTCCAAAAAAAAACAAGGATGTAAATAATATTTATTTCTTCTCCAAGCCTGGGGTGTGACTTCATTCACATTTGCAGAGTTTGGGGCTCCCATCGCATGGGGATCCGTGTACACATTCACACATTTTCATAAAGGGGGTGAACAGGTCCTGTCCACCACAGCCAGGACTCAGGGCTCCCCAGCTTGTGGAAGCTGCAGCCCCTCTCCCCACACTGGGCAGGTCTCACTGGGATTGTGCTCCATCAAAGCCAAGTTCACAGGATGCAGCACTGATGGACCTTCACAGCTCTCCAGAAATCTTTCTTTGCCAACAAAACATCCCTTGCTCTGGTTTTAACAGGTGTCAGAGGCTCATTTTGGACTGGAACTGGACAAATTTTAGAGGCTGTTAATGGAATCACCACCACTGGGATGTGGTCCACAAGTCTGGAACCTGTGAGTTCAGGGCTGGGCCCCCTTTTCTTGCTTCACAACACCAGTGGTCTTGTCTCTGCTTGAAGGCAAGATCTGATTTAAACACCCTCCAAAATACTCCCGGCCTTTGCAAAACACCCCATTGCAGGGGCAGAGCTCAGGCAGGACCTGAAGGGCAGGAGATGGGGGCTGGGGGTTGGTGTCACTGCTGGGGATCAGGGATCCCCCAAACACAGGGGAGGAGCCGTGAGCAGCACCCTCCTGGGCAGGGGGACAGCAGCACCTACCCCTGTGTCGGGTGTCCTGGGGAGGCATCCAGCTGCTCCACATCCCGTGGTGACAGCTGACGATGCCCACCTGATTAACCCACAGACAGGTAAGTCCCTGTGTGGGTGACAGCCCTGTCCCCTCCCACACCCCAACCACGGGATAACCATCCTGTCCCCACCGCGGGGTGACAGCCTCCCCTTCCCTCATAACCCATCCACAGGGTGACAGCCCTGCCCACCCCCGGGCCATCCATGGGGGTGACAGCCCCATGTCCCCCGTGCCACCCATGGCGTGACAGCCCGGTCCCCCCGCCGTGTCACCCGTGGGGGGCAGCCCGGCAGCCTCCTCCCGGCTGATGCGCAGTGACATTTGCAATCTGTTGCCATGGGCGCTCGGGGACTTTTGCTGTGGAGGGGGATCGCGTTTCTCCCCCCTCCTCCTCCTCCTCCTCCCCTTCCCTCCCTCCCGATGACGTCATGGATGACCACGGTGGTGACAGGGCCACCTGTGGGCTGATGAGGGGTTTAAAGAGACAGTCTGCAGCTGCAACAGGAGCCCTGGCTATTGTCTCCACACCTGAGAGCGGGGGAACCTGCAGCCCCCAGACCATCCATCCATCCACCCATCCACCCATCCGCCCACCCCATCCCATCCGCCTCACCTCATCCCTGCATCCCCTGCCTCCGCCACTGCAGCTCTCCCGGGACCGGGGCGTCCCAAGCTGGGTCCCGTATCCCTTCCCTGTAGCGGCTTCTCCAAGGTAAGGCTGCGCTCCGTGCCCCCCCGTCCCACCGGGGACCCCGGTGGGCTGCAGCCCCAAATGCCGCTGGCAATATTAAGGGCTGCAGCCTAAAGGGACCCTGGGGAATCCAAAGCCTGGATGGGCGCCCCCAGCGTGGACAGAACAACAGAAGCACCCCTGGGACAACAAACCCCCTGAGGTGGCAGGACCCTCCTTGCGTGAAGGGGCTGGGATGCTCCTGCCTGGGAGCTGTGGGGGTCTACAGCATCTTCATCCCTTGCCAGCCGGCATTGCCAGACCACCTCAGAAGATGCCAACCACTGGGCATCTGCCCTCCTTCTATGCCAGCTCCCTGGAATAATCCTTGTCCCTGCCGTGGTCCTCATCAAGGGGACCCTCAGAGCTGGTGCCATGTCGTGCACCCCAAGCCCCGAGGGGTGCCGGGTGATGCCAGGAGCCACCGTGCATGCTGTAGGAGCAGCCAAGGGCTGTGGGAGCAGGCAAGGGAAGGAGAGGAGCTGCCTTGTTCATCTGGGGGGGGCGGGGGAGGACCAACTCTGCCCTGTCCCAAGGGCTTTGTCCCACTGTCCTTTCAGTTCCAATGGGGCAAGCAGCAGGTAAGTGCCTCTGTTTGGTGTCACTCGGATGTGCAGGCAGTGAACAAGGTAGAAAAAGGGTCTGGGATCTGTGAGAGGTTTGGAGAAGAGCAGGGTGGAGGTGTGCATGCAGGGATTGGTGTGTGTATTCCCAGTGAGAGGAAGGCTGTGCCCCTTCCCACCGGACATACCCCATGGGTGACCATGCAAGTCGCCCAACTCCTCGGTAGCTCCCACCAAGCACTCCTGGTTTCCGAGCCCACAGCCACCTGCAGATCCACATCCACTGGAGCCTGCAGGACCCTCCAGTAGCTACAGAGCCACTGGTCCCAGAGGGGTGGCTGTCACAGGAGCAAAACAACCAGGACAAACCCCACAGCAAGTAGCCTGGGCTGCCTCTGCAGCCTTCCCAGCGACAGATGGCATGGGGATATGGGGCAGGTAGGGAAGTGGACCATGCTCCAGTGACTCTGTGGTCCAGCCTTGAGGACATGAGCAAACCCAGCAATGCAGCTGGTCCTGGTACCCTGGGATCCCACCGGAGTCAGGCTGTCCACGTCCCACTCCTGCAGGGCTGGGAGCTGAAGGAATAAGCAGCGGCATGTTTCTGCCATCCATCTCTCAAAAGATGCAGAGGGCTCAGGCTGGGCCTGGTTTTTGAGGGGAAGAAGCAAAATATGAATTGTCTGACATGTAGAAATTTCTGCCCGGGTGGTCTTGGCATTTGCCCACCCGGCAGCAGCAGAAGCGCAGGGACACAGCCTGGACCTCTTGGCACATGGCCTGGCAGATTTGGGGGAACACCCATAGACCCATGTGATGTTCTGTCACTTTTGGGCCCCCTGCTACCATAGGCACACCCTAGGGGGCAGCTGGTAGATTGGGGAGCTCTGGCTGTGCTCAGCCCCACAGTGTGGCATAGGACAGCCCTGGGTGCACTCACATGGCTTTGGAGGGCTTTGGGGAAGCTGAAGCTGCTGCCCTGTGGGCAGCTCCCTGGAAGATGCCCGGAGCAGGGTGCAGGGTCTGTAGCAGAGAGCTGTTGAGGGGTTGACTCCCAGGTGCGCAGTCGGGCTCATCCTCTTCCTGCAGGTTGTGTGGGGCAGGGGCTGCTGGAGCAGCAGCCATGGAAAGCAGGGGCTAATTTAGTATTAGATGGGCATGGGTGAGGGCTGCCTGTTTTTCCAGCGTCTCTAAAAGGTGCAAGCAGAACTGAGCAGGCACGGGGTAGGGGTCTGGTTCATGCAGATGAACAAACGAGCAGGCGAGGGTTGTACAATGCTCAAGAGGAGTTGTGGAGTAGCGGCCAGCTGTGCCCAATGATTCAGGGATGCACCATAGAGCCAGCCTCCTTTTACTGCTTCAAAATCCTGGGAGAGCAGGATGTAACCAGGAGGGAACTCTTGCCTGTGTGTGAGGGCACCCAAATATACACATACACACACGTGTCCTACCCCAATATATTGCGGAACTGGGGAATGCCAGCACATGAGCTGGTTACGCTCCCAGCTCCCCCCGGCAAGCGCTTCCACCTCCCCCATTCCCTCAGGGAAAACTCTTCCAACGCTGATGGATAACGCTGCCAGAGCACGGGCTCCTTTCTTGACCCTCCTTCTGGCATCATCCAAATTCCCTCTGCCAGCTTTGTAGGCTTCAGTTTGAGACGGTGTGGGAGCTTGAGGTTAAATGTCTATTTGCTACTGTCTTAAACTAGGATGGGATCTTCAACAGGGATTTCTCTGGGTGGGGAATGAAGTTGGGACCTTGCTCTGCTGATGAGCAGCTCAACCCTTTGCCCATCGGTGAGAGGGTTAGGGTGAAGTGACCAATTCCACCTTCAAGGCTTCTTGCTGGTCTCTATTTTCCCATCTGGATCTGAGTCCACCCAAGGTTCAGGATGTGGCTGTGCTGGGGCAACAGCTCCCTCTGGACAGACATGGAGAGGGGATGAAGGTGCCAGCTTTGGTGCTGCCCTTGGCATACTTTAGGCTAAATTGTGCCCAAGCCACAGGGAGGAAAGGTGAGGAACTGATGCCACCAGGCAGTAGCCAGCATCCCTCACCTCCCAACCTGACTCAGCTTGTGAAAGCAGCAGCCAACTGGCTCCTTGGCACCGAGGCTTTTCCAGCACAGCCTCTTAACCCTGCTAATTCCCTTGTGTTCTCCTGACAGGCCCGCTGTGCCCCTGCCAGGGGATGGCCTGGAGCCTGCTAATTGCACCAGCACACTGCCATGTGTTTCCATCACTGGGATGGTTATTCCCTGGTGTTATTTTGGGGACTGCTGGCCCTTGCCTGGCAGCGTGGGACAGGACAGGGACTGGCAGCACTTTCCACTTCTACTCCACCATCACCTGTTAAATTATCTCAACCATGGATTAACACCCCTGCTCCTAGCCTCACCAGGGATCAGGGCAATCCTCTGCACAGCACAGCGCTTCTCCCATCCCTTCTCCCCTTTTGGAAAGGCAACAAAGGCACAGCAAGAGGAAGAACTGCCTGAGCTTGCCTAACCTGCTCTCAGCCCAGAAGTCCACATCTCCAAGGCTGGTTTGGAGGTCCCAGAGTTGATTTGGAGGTGCCATAGCTCATCCCCACAACAGTCCCCTGCTCTCCTCCCCTTCTCATCCAGGGGAGGCTCAGGGTGCCCACAGCACCCTGGAGCATCACTCACCTCCCACCTCCCCATCCCCTCCTCCTGTCCCCAGGCCATCTGGCCACACTCATCCATGTTAAACAAATGCTGGAGTCTATTATCAGGCCCTGCCTCCCCCTTCCCCCCCAAGACAGATGGAGGCTGAGCACACCCGGAGCCCCGGCCTGCAGCATTCATGTGTGTGAATGAGAAAATTGAATTATTTATGGCCATGTGAATAAGGCTGGCGGCTGCGGAGGCCGAGCGGAAAGGACTCCATTACGTGGAGAGTACCTGTTGCTATGGAGCTGGGGCTTCTTCCCCATGGCCCCCCATGCACAGCTGCATCCCTGCCCACCCCCCATCCTGCCCTGATCCTCATGGAGATGGGACGGAGAGCAGAGCCAAGTGCTGGACTGACTGCAGTGTGACCAGTATCGGTGCTTTGCTCCCTGCACTGTGCCTGCTGCTCCTGCAGATTGGTTTGGTCGTCATCCCAAATCTCCCCACATTTTGAAGCTGGACCCCCAGTGCAATGCGGGGATGGTGTGGTGCTGGTGGCCAGTGGCTCCCTGACCCCCTGGTCACCATGGTCTGCCACCAGAAAACAGTGGGAAGTGTTGGGGTGGGCAGTGCCAGCATCTCATGGCTAGGGCTGGGCAAAGCAAGTCCGGCCCTGACACAGCACGGGGCAAGGGGTGACTCTCAGCTCAGACTCCTCAACTCCCCTTAAAAGTCCCCTCCCCAGAGGCAGCAGGAGCTTGACTCGAGGTCCCCAACCCTTCCCATGCTCAGGCAGAAAAGCAGCTTTGCAAGAGCAGGGACTCCTTCCAGAGCCGCCTGCATTGCAGCCTCTCCTTCAGGGATGCCAGATCCTGCAGTGATGCTGAGAGAGGTGCTGGGGCTTCCCTCCCTCCCACTGTCTCCCCAGCTCATCTTTGGCTAAAAAGTAGGACTTTGTTCCTGTTGGGGTGCAGCCCCTCCTGCCAAAATGCCACCCTGGGGTCAGGCCAGGCTCCTGGGGACCATGATGGGACGGGACCTGGCAGCCCCCAACCCTGCACGACAGCAGCGCAGGGACTCCTGCTCCCTTCCCTGCAGAGCTAAGAATAGACTCCAGCTCCACTCCTGGTGCTGAGTGGGCTCTGCTGGGCTCAGAGGAATAAAAAGCAGGAAAACGCTTATTTTAGTTGCTGCAGTCGACAGCTGTGACTCGTATGTACCTAAGGAGCGGCTTTGCACCGTGTTTACCCTCCCGCTGCCGGGAGCAGAGGCACCATTGCAGACCTCTCATTCAGGCTATGGTTGCCCCTGCCATGCTCCCAGCCCTGAAATCCCAGCTGTCTCTCAATCCTTCTCTGACACAACTGGCTGCTCCCCATCCTTTTCCCCACGCTTTTAGAGTGAGCCCAGGCAATGCAGATGCTCCCCGCCATTCCCATGCCTTGGGAGATGCTCCCCACCATCTCCCTGAATCGTCCACTGCTGAAGGCCAGCAGAGCCTTGCTGAGGTCCTTGGGGCTTCTGCAGGATCCCAGGTGCATCCAGCTACACAGGACACAGGGGGATTTTCCCCAGCACCTGAGATAAAGGGGGACTGCAGACGTCCCCGTGTCCAAATGACGCACCTGCTTGGGATGCTGCAGCAGCGAGCGGGCACTTGCCGGCCCTGGCTCTGGGTGCAAGGCCAGGGGAAGCACCTGCTCTAGGAGAGCAGCTCTGGGTCCCTCTCCCCAGCGTCACCCCCGAGGTAAAACCAAGAGAAAGCTAATTGTTACCATAGTTACATGAAGTGGCCTTTCTTAGGGAGCCGCGTCATCACTGCTGTCACAAGGTTAAGGCGGTGGGGAGTGGTGGTGGGGAAGGGGGGGAGAGATGTGTTTTCTTTGGGAAAACCATGGCAACTGCTATTTCTAAGGGAACAGCTGTGCACAGCGAGGCCATGGGGAAGGGGAAGGGGCTGGGGCGTCTCAGTGCCAGCCATGCTCCAAAGGCAGCCGTGCCAGGTCCAGCAGCTCTCCATGGCAGCCTGCATCCTCAGAGTCCCCTCCCCACCTGTGCCAGGGCTTGCTGGGTGTCTCCCATGGTGCTGGCATGTTCCCGTGGGCTCCAGAGTGCCCAGAAAAGCAACACCAGGCCACTCCAGTTTGCTTGGCATGTGCAACCCCTCCTGGCATATTCCCCTCGGTAGGGCTGCCAGATGTGTGGGATGGCTGGGACCACCCAACATGGGGAGTGGGGATGCAATTACTTGTCCAGAGCAAATTGCCATGGAAAGAGCCCCAACGGAAAGCTCAGGGTTGATTAATGAGTGACATGAAGCTTGAACAACCATCATGCAAATACTGGTGGAAATTATAGGGATGGTGTAAACATCACCAGAGTCAGTACAGCCTGGGCTGGTAAAATGGGAAGGTGCTCTTGGGGCTGAGGAACACTAGTGGAGGTGCAAAAGCCATGGAGATATCCTGCAGGTCCTGACATGGCTGGCTAAGCCCTGGAGATGCAGAGGTCTGAGGAATCCACGCCCGGGATCAGCTTTGCAATGGCCAAGTGGACCCAGCATGGAGAAGATGCCGGTCTCAGCCGCACCCTCCACCCCGGTTCCTGTTTCAACACATAGCTGGAAATTATCTCTCCTTTGCAAGACACTTCATTAAGACCATTTCCCTGATGGAAACCAAGATGGAGAGATTCACTTCTCGATATTCCAGTGCTTTCTGGCATTCATTTCCACACCAATTAAGGTGCAAATTAGTCATCTGGAGTGCAATCCAGTGGCTGTGCTCAAGGGAAGCTCTTCAGCACATGTGCCATCCTTTTCCAGGAAGGCAGGTGGCAGGCACAGGTGGGTGACTACTGCAGGGACAGGAAAGGATTCTTTGGGGTGCTGAAGCCTGCAGTTTGTGGAAACAGCTTGGGACTGGGCTAATTCTCCAGGACTGGGCATGGAGCAGAGTCAGCAAGAGGGTTTAGGGTGTCTCCATGAGTTATGTGTGCTTCTCCTTGGCCCCTGGGCTTCAGGATGACTTGGTGAACCACTGGACTCTGAGATTAAGTTTCCTATTGGCACTGACAAGGGAGGGAAATGAATGTGAGGATGAGGTGCTCAGCTCTGTGCCTTGCTGTGACAGGACCCAACTGGAGGCTGCATCAGAGGGTTGGCACAGGAATGTGGTTTGAGGGTGGTTGACATCTCAGTCTTGAGATTGTTGGGTCAGTCTCCTGCTTCAGATGGACATGTGGAGGCACCTCTGCCACAGTTCTGGCCATTCATCTGTCCATTGCAGGTGAACCTGTGCTTGTTCACTTTAGCTGAGAGATTTTCATAGAAGACACAGCTGAAATGTGGGATAAGAGTTCAGGAGGAGGAAGAGGATCCAAAGGGGAATAAACAAAGCCCCTCTGGGCAGCATTAAAGTCGTGCTGGCTGCTCTCCCGGGTGCTGCAGTTGTAGGAATTCACTGAACATGACCAAGGGCGCCTGCTGGTAGCAGTGGTGCAGCCGCCCAGCACGCGAGGGAGAATCTGGTCCATTGATTGATGGAAGACCGTGGTGGCAGAGCAGGCAGAAGGGGAGCTGGAAGAGGGGTGGCTGGGAGGAGGCATCTGAAAGTCTCAGCTGGCTGTGCACGTCACTCAGGGAGTGGGGTCTCACTGCAGCACCAGCATTGTCCTTGCTTTCCTTTCTCACGCTCTTCAGGGGGTTGAAGACTTCCACAGCCCTGCAGAAACACTGCACAGAGCCCGTGCTGATTTTCAGAGAGTCAGGATGGGAAAGTTTCAGATAAAATACCAATGTCTCGGTGATCTCAGAAGGTTCAGCTTCCCTGTTGCTTTTGATCCCCTTTTACTGCATTTGTGGGGTGTTCTTGGCTGGTACCTCCTTTTCCATCAGAGCATTCATGTCTGCCTTCATGGGACAAACTCAGGGCCAGGTGTGTGATGCTACTTTCCCTAAATACTCCAACTTTCTCATTTCCCATGGGCACAGCCACCATGCAGGGACCAGAAGCCTTCCTCACCTTCTGGCCAGCCTGCCCACCGCCTGCTGCCCACTACCTGCTGCCCACTGCCTGCTCCACCTCCTTCCAAACAGAACCAGAATTCCTGTGAGGAGCCACCTGCCCAAGGGACGTGCCCTCCAAGCCCCCATTAGTTAGCAGTTATCTTAAGCACTGCAACATTTTATGCCTTATTCCCCCTAATCCCGCCTGATGTAACCGTGGCTGTCCTCATTAGCCACATAATTGTCTGGCAAACACAAAACAGGCCCTGACACAGTCTAAGGAAATTGGTTTAAAAATATGAAGCCACATTCTCAGATGTTGTTGAAGGGGTCTCATTTGTTTATTTGCATTCACACGGCACCCTGTGGATAATGAGAGACAGACCACTGCAAAAGCACCAATTTTGCCTAAAGATCATCTGAGGAGCAGGTGGGAAATGCCAGCTGGGATATCCAGCCCAGCCCCTGCACTCGTGGAGGACAGCTACCTCTCCACTTGGTCTCAACTGTTGCACCAAGGGGTTTCCAAGAAGAGAAGGTGGCATGTGCCACCAATGTCCCCACTGGTAAGGTTGCCCAGGGAGAGACTTAGCCATCCACTTCTCCCAGTGAGAATGCCTATGAATTTTGAGTGGGCTCTAACAGCAGACAACAGGGCTAGGTTAATGGAGGCAGTGGTAAGAAATCTAATTAACCCACAGTATGTTGTTTAATTTGTGCAAAGTTGTTGTGGTTACTCAACTATAAACTCCATTCCCAGCTCTAATGACAGTGACTTGCGTGGCAGCAGTGGAGAGCATCCTGGAGGTGGGCAGCCACCCCATGCCCACCCTTGAAGGTGCCCTCAATTACGTGCAGAGTGTTCCAGTGCTTGCCTCCATCTGGTTCTTCCATGGCATTTGAGACCCTTTTCTAGCTCCGGTCTTTGGAACAGGCACCTGTGCTGCTTCGCTGCCTGCTCTGGCATTCAACCCTGGTGCATGGCTTCCAAAAACCAGCCTTCAGGACCCAGCAGTGTCAATCTGTTGATTGCACTCAGGTCCAGGAGATGGCTTCAGGTCGTTGAGTTCCCATCACAGCTCTTAGACTGTAATTATGTTCAAGGCTCTTTGCCTCGGTTATGTCTTTTTGCTGATGCTTGGAGCTGCCGTACTGATCTTTTCTTGAAGGCTGACCTCCATGTAGCTTCCAGAAGAGAGCCAGGACTGTTATTTAAGCCAATTCACAAACCAGGTCCCAAAGGCCAGTTGTCCATTATTCGATTTTTTGAACAGCAGGGAACATCAGCAGGGCTGATGGTGGCTGAGCTCTTTGTGTTGGTTCAGGGAGAAGTGCAGGAAAAGGGGTGGATGTCACGCATCAGGTTCTCTTCCCAGGTTAACCTTCCCCAAAGATGTTTGACCAGACAACAGCTCCTCAGCATAGGGGTCTGGAGTCTGTGGTGCCCACAGAAGGGTGATGCTGTGCCTCAGCACCTCCATCTCTCACCAAAGCTCCGTGGTCGCCCCGTGGTCACTACAAGAGACACAGACACACTCGTACCCTGCAGGAACATCCTTCCTGTGGAGAAAAATCTTTAACCAGAAGACTCCTGGTTGCCCAGTGAGGTGAAGTTTGACAAGAAAGGAATCAAGAAGGGAGATGATTCACCTCTGGGGTCCATTAAAGCCAAGCAGGCTGATCCCACACTGCCACAGGGTTTGTAGGGGCAGAGACTTCAAGCACCGAGCACACTGAGGTCCCACTTAGTGCTGGTGCTCCAGGAGTGCTGGGGATGTGGAATACAAACACACTCGTGGCAGCAACATACGGTTGCACTGAGCCCTGCAAGGTCCAGAGTCTCCTCCCTGCAGCCTGCAGCAGCTCCCACTCCCATTCCGAGGGGACTGCAGCCCCCTCTGTCTGATGGGAAGTCTGGAGGGAGACTTTGGCTCACTCGGTCCTGGACACGGGCTGTTCCTCCAAGTCAGTGGAGGTGCCTGGTAGTGATGCCAGGGGTTTGCTCGCTCTCCAGGGTGGGATTCCCATCAAACAGTTCTCCCAGCAAGCCAGCCTGCATCCGCACGTGGGGTTCCCAGTGGAGTCCCATGTGTAGGGACACAGAAGCACCCTTGAGCAGGGGCACCTCAGTCACCACCAATTTGAGTGTGTCCCCGTGCAAATCCCGTGGCATCCTGTTCCCACACCGCTGAGCTCCACAACCCTTCCTCTTCAGCCTGCGGACAAAACCAGGTCCCTGGGCAGCCAAGGGGGGATGTAGCAGCTCAATTTGGGTTTTCCTTTCTTTTTTTTTTTCATCTATTTTTTTTTTCAAGAATTTAAAAGTGGCAGTGCTAGCAAAGGGTAATTATCCCTCTGTTCCAGCTGAAATACAATTAAGGCGGCTCTCAACGAGCCCCCGGGATATTGTGGTTTACTAATTAACAAGCGGATATGCTGTGGCCCCTGTCATGGCAATTACAGCATGAGACAGGCTTCAGGAGCTCTAATTACACGTCAACCCGCGACACACGCTGCAATACAAATTAATGAGGGCCCGAGCTGGCAATGGAGGGAGTTTGCCCAGCAAGAGGTTGAGATGGGCAGCAGGGACAGGGATGGATGCAGGAGACAGGGATGTGATTCCAAGCCTGGGGATACCAGAGCATGCTGTAGGATCAGGAAGATGAAGGGAGGAAATTTGGGATAAAATGCCCCATGGTTACCCAAAAATGGTGCATTGGATAAAGGAGAGGGGCTTTTGCTTTGTGGAGCCATGGCCTGATGAGATGACTGGCATTTGGAATGACTGCAATGAATAGCAAGTATCGCATCTTCCGCTGTTAATTCCCAGACCAATAAAGATGCTGTTAAGAAAAGAAGTCAGATGGGAAATACCCAACAGGGTTTTGACTGCTGACAAATAACAAACAGATCTCCTAGAGCCAGGAGGAATTTTTCTGACAAATTGTTTATTGGGGAAAGTTATGCACTTTCAGCTTGAGTTGAACTAATAGCTTTGGCCAGGTCTGAAAAATAAAAAAAAAGGTCATCAGGATTTTTGTAAATGCAGTTTTGACATCTTGCATTTCAAAAAGCTGCTTCCTTTCAAAATGTATTTAAAAGATGTAATTAAATCAAAATACAGACCACACACCTAACAAGGACATTTTGTTTCTGACAAAATGAAACAATATTGATCAGCTTTGCTGATATTTATCAGAGTTTTGCTGCTCCAAGCTCAGCAGTGACACAGATTTTCTGTGACATTAGTGTGCCTGTTGGATTTACTGCTCCTGAATTTACTGTCTCCTCTCCAGCACCTGTCTGCTGCAGGCATCTGGGCAGGGACAGTGGGAGGTGATGTGGTGGATGCTCCAGGCTTTGACCACCAGCATCACCTGCAAATGCCACAGCAGAGAGGTTCTTGGGCAGATGGGAGGATCTGGGGAAGATGAAGTGAAGCTCCAGGTTTTGGAGCTCCTTCCAGTGTCTTGCAAGGCTGGAATCAATGGAGTTCAGGGGCAGCCCTTGCAGGGGATGGAGTCTCGCACCAGGAGGGTGCGCAGCAGGTCCCTCATTTGCTCAGATTGTGACGAAGGGCTGAGAGGCGGCAGGTGAGGGGCTTTCAGACTAATTCTTCTTGTTCCCATGTGCTGTGGGGAGGAGACCCTGCACAGTCCCCACTGCCAACACCCAGAGCATGAAAGCACCGGAGGCCACCTCTGTCACAGAATGTGGCAGGGGAAGGGCACGCACCTCCTCACGCGTTGCTCCCAGTATAGATCCCATTAACCATTACAATTAACACGAGCCAGGCCCTCTCCCTTCCTTGTCACCCCAGCCAGAGCTGTACATAAAAATAACTGTTTATTACACAGCAGGCAGAGCCCAGCTTATCACTGCAGACAGGAAATTGCTGCGCAGAAACCGCACGTTTCACTTTTAATAAGTTTGGCAATAAAACATCTCATCAAACGAGGCCACGACAGGGCAATAATGAAGCTTCCGTGTGGACCATAATTGCTCACTGCTCTCCTGGGGGTGAGCCAGAAAATGGGGAGTGAGGGGGGAGATGGATGACAGCATCATCCTCCCTCACCTCCTGCTCTGGGACCATTCACCCCTCCTTATCCCCGGCAGCATCCCAGGAGCACTGACACCCTCCAGGACATGATTGAAGAGGAGATCTGTCCATGCTGGAGGGATACAGGCAATTCTCATGGAGTGTTGGAGGAGATGTCAGAGGAATAGGCAGGCTCTTGGTGCTCCAGGGGAAAGGAAAGCTTTTCTGCCTTGCAAGCACAACTTGCCAGCACTGAGCAGTCTTCAAGGCTGAGTGAGTGCTCTCACACACAGTCCATCCCTGTCCTTAGCCAGGAGGGATAGAGTCTCCTGGAGGCTTTGCACAGGTGTGCTCAGGATGGGGAACTCAGCATGGCAATGGAGGGATCCCACAGGGATCTCTGGGCCTCTGCTGTGGACCAAAAGGGCTGCAGTGCTGGGTCCCACCACAGCAAAGGCCAGGGAGTGGCATGGTGCCTCTCTGGTCTGATGTCCTCATGCTGGTGGCCTCACTCTGCCGGCTGGTGACACCTCAGCCAGGTGGCACCAGCTGCCCGAGCTGGTCCCTTGCACCAAAGGATGGTGCTGGTGTTTCCACAAGCTCCCTCATGATGAAACTATACAGGAAGCCAGGTCCAGCAAGGGACTGGTCACTGCCCCAACCTATTTGTGTAGGTTCACAGCTTGTGTTTGATCTTCTGGATGCTGGTAGACACAAACCAGCCTTGCTACAAGCCTACTCAGAATGACGGGAGCAGCTCAGGAAGCCCTGGTGAGGTTCCCCAACCACAGGTGGGTGACAGGGAGGCACCAGGCAGCCTGCAAAGCCCAGGATGATGAAGTGATTCCTCATGACCCCTGGAGGCAAAGCTGCATCCTTGCTGCCTTCTCTGAATTAACCAGTCCCATTCCCACCAGTCTTGGCAGGGAGGGAACAGAGAGGTCCAGGAGGACATGGTGCAACCCATGCTGCAAAGACGAGCTCTGGCATTGAGGTAATAGGAGACAAAACAATGCATGTCTAGGCAGGCATGAGGAAACGAAGCAGTTTGGAGTCACAGCAGGAATGTGCTGGCACTGGCAGGGCCCGCTGGCAGGCTCCCGGGTGGGCAGGAGGCTTTGTTCGCCCGCAGCAATGCTCTTGGGGAGTTTACCTGGAATTACTGATCCGCATTCATAAACATGATCATGTTAATTGCCTGCTGAGGCTCCAGTCGCCATCTCCTCTCAGCACTGGGACTTCATCTCCCTTCCCATGCCAAATGTCAAGATGTGTCTGTTCTTCCATCCGCTTGGCACTGTGGCCAAGGACAGAGAATTGGCTGGAGGAGGGAAAGAGGCAGAGGATGCGCAAGTCCACCAGCCTCCAGCCAGAGACACACACCCACTTCCACCACCTGCACTCTGCAAAGCAGCACCTTGAAAATAAACAGCAGATACCTTCTGGAGGGCACCAGGAGCTCTGCGGGAATCCTTGCAGCCTTGGGCAGTGATGACTGGGGGAAAGGCACCTTTGTCTAGAGACCAGCTTTTATGGCAGGAGCAATGACCAGGTGGCAGAAGAGGGACCAGGTCCCAGCCGAGGACAGAGACACCCAGGCTGCAAAGCCTGAGACCAGGCTGGTGCTCATCTCACTTGGAGCACGGCCAATCATTTCTAGTAAATTATTCATCTGACAAATTTAGCCTGTTATTCTAGTCGTGCTCTACCCAGAGTTTTACAGATTTCGTTATTATTTCAAATTGTGCAAACACCACAGAAAGCTCTCCCGGGCTCTGGTGCGCTCTGCCTTCATCTCAGCTCATCTGCCACATCTGAAACAGGATTTCTACCACCTGGTGCCCAACCCTGCATCCCCAGCATGGGCCCAGGACCTTGGGGAGGTGAGTAGCATCTGTGTTCAGCACAAGGTTTTTACCAAAGGGAGAACCATCTACCATGGGAGAACCATCTACTGAGGACCCAGGGGTCAGTGGATCACAGGAGGCCACAGCACAATTTCAAAGTTATTTTGACTTATCTTTTAAGGATATTTTGACTTTTTTTCACCTCCATCTTTGTATATGGGGTAGGAGGAAAAAATGATAGCACCATTCCCTTGCATCCTGGAGTGTCTGGTTTCCCAAACTTGGTGACTTTGGAAAATAAGAAAAGCTTTTCCCTTCCTCCCCACATGCCATAATTTCTACCAAATGAACCATCCCCAAGAGCTGTAATACACAGTTTCACCAAAAACACCAGAAAAGAGTGTAAATTTCTACATAGAGACCTGACATGTCTCCCTAGCAAGGTATTGTGAGACACTTGAATGACTCTCATTAAAGGGAAATTAATTAGTTGAACAGCAGGAATGGAAGCAAAACACAGAGCAACTGATTTAATGAAGAGGTTTACTGACCAAAAGAAAAATGTAAAAGAAATATGAAAAAATAAATCACAGGGTAATCTAAATCTTTCCTTTCTTACCAGGCTAGAGAAGCTAATGGGTGGTGGAAAGGGAGAATGCTGGAGTACGAACACACTTGTCCTGCATCCCTGTGAGCCCCATCGGTAGCAGGGAGAGGGAATGCTCCCAGCAAGACCCAGAGGGATGAGGATGGACACGGTGCCTGGTTCCCTGTGGAAGACTAGTGATTTTGTTGTTGTATGGCTCATCCCACCACAACAAGTCACAGTCTGCCCTAGGGCACACGGCCTCCGCAGCGATGCTGAATGCATGGGGACAAGCTGGTGGCTGGGGCTGCCTGCGGCCCTTCTCCACTTCTGACCACCTCGGACATTGCTTTTGTGAGCCTTGAGAATGAAGCAACGAGAGGCCGGTCTGAAAACCCACCTTCAACCATGCCCCAGCCCGAGCTGTCCCTCAGAGCTCTGGGGAGCACCCTGGGAGAGCCTGGAGAATGCAAACCCCAAGGCACGGTACTTCAGCCCACCCCACCTGCAGGACAAGCCCACAGGGTCAGGAAACACAGGAAAACTGCAACATATCGGCGCCAGGGCGTGGAGCTGGGCACCCCAGCCTGCATCCCACCCCAAACCCACCACAAAGAGTCCGTTTCGCCCAGGGGCAGAGGTGGGACAGGCTTGAATCACTGAGCATCACCCAGTGTGGGCTGGAAGCTCCAGATGTGCTCCCCCAGGATTTCCCGAAAACCCCGAACCGCGATCCCCCCACCCTGGAGGGCGGCCGAAGCCCCGCCCCCGCATGCAGATTAAACGCCCCCACAGCCAATGGGCGGTGAGGGGGGCGTGGCCACGGCGGAACTTGCCCGGGCATGTGCGCGCGGCGGCTTCCGGGCCGGACACGTGTGAGCCGCGCCGGGAGCGGTCAGCAGCGGGGACAGCGGGGGCTCCGGGGGGCACAGGGGCCGAGTGGGGCTTGCAGGTCCCTGGGGGTGGCTGACGGGGTGGGCAGGGGGCTGGGGC
>VZTX01020342.1:0-14202 GCA_013400915.1 Pardalotus punctatus
AGATTTGTGAGGATAAGTGGTTTGTGGGGGATTACCTTTGAAAAAAATGAATGACTGTCTGACTGTCCCTTGATATGTTAAAAAACAGCTTCACAGACTTTTTTTTTTTTTTTATCAACAGAGGTCAACAGGTTACAGCTGCATATTTTCATATGGCTCTTTATATAGGCACTTCAGTTTAATTAGAACCAGATGCTGAGTTTATGAGGTTGTTAGCATTATTATGTACCATATGTGCGTGCATATATGTGTGTGTGTATTGATACATGCACCCACATGTGCACATTTCTTGTGCACCCACTACATTAATGAATAAATAATGTTAAGGTGCAAACTCAAGCACTGTGGAGTGGCAAAACCTCAGGTGTGCAAACACACAGCTCCAAAGGGTAATTACCTAGTCAAATATCTCACTTATTCTATGGGACACAGCTTTATTCCATGTATAGAGCTCACCTAATGAACAGCTATTTGGGAGCTGGATTTTCCTTTTGCTATTCAGTGCATGACATCATGTCTCATTTATTCCAAATTTCTAAGCCTTTGTATGAGTAGATGAATGTTTCATGAATGTTGATAATTTTATTTTCACAGGACTGCTCTTGAGATGAGGGGTATATTATTGTTCTCATTTGCACTAGAGAAGCCAAGCAGAGAGAGATTGAAATTTAATGGATACAATTTGAGATGCTTAATACCAGATATGAGGCTCTGGAAAGATGTGTGGTCTAACAGGCAGAGACTACTTTGTGTATCTCTACCAACCTGTGGCCTGTAATACTGTCTCATGACTACCCCTTTTTGCCTCCCTGAAATCCACAAGTTGATTTCAGGTCATGGTTTCCTATCAGGATTCCTATCCCAAACTGGCCACTTCTGTAGCCCCATTTTTCAGACTCCTCCATGTAGCATTTCTGTGCCTGAATCTGATGGAGATGTCTTCCATAGTTTCTGAGACAACCCACAGATCTCCTGATATTTCTCATTTCATGGGCCAGAGACAAAGGTTCATAGGGACTGTTCATAGCACCTCCAAGTGGAAAATAAAAAGAGTTTTTGGTTGGTATCTGGAGAGGCTGAGCACAGAAAATAGACACAAAAGTCTGGGAAAGGGTCTGGATCACAAGGAGCAGCTGGGGTAGCTGGGCGGGGTGGCTCAGCCTGGAGACAAAGAGGATCAGGGGAAACCTTCTCACTCTCTACAACTCCCTGACAGGAGGGGGCAGCCAGGGGTGCTTGCGCTCTGCTCCCAGGGAGCAGAGACAGGATGAGAGGAGACAGCTTCAAGTTGTGCCAGGGGAGATTTAAATTGGATATTCACAAAAATTTCTCTGCTGAAAGGCTTGTCCAGCCCTGGCACAGGCTGCCCAGCACCTTGATGGTGTTCCCATCCCTGGAGGGATTTAAAAGCTACATGGATGTGATATTTGGGAGCACGTGTTATTGGTGGCCTCAGCAGTGGTGAGGAAACAGCAGGACTGGATGATCTCAGGGGCCTTTTCCAGGCTGGATGATTCTGTGATTGCAGGTGTCAGAGCACTTGTGGAAAGTTTTCAAACACCACCAGGTGTTATCCAGCTGCAGTCAGAGGCAGCAGCGGGGGTTCAGTTCTGCAGGAGATAAAGGCACCCACCTGTTGACCTGATCTGCTGTGCAGGGAGGTTTGTTGCTGGCCTGGATCAGGAATATTGTGGAGACATGAAAAACCAGATATGAGTGACAAATCAAAGCAAGCAAAGATGTCAGAAGATTTTCACAATTGACCAAGAAGATCTTGCGTAATGTCAGATACAAAAAGGAAGCAAAAAAAAGGTGGAAGAAGGTGACACAGGGAACTAGAGCTACAATGTCCAAGCATGCAAGGATAGGCTTAGGCAGACAAAGTGTATCTGGAGTTGAATCTGGGGCAGAAGATCAACAAGAAATATTTCAACAGGTACATAAAACAGCCAAAAATGGCCTATGGAAAATACGGGCCCCTTGTTGAAATAAACAGGGACCCTGGCTGAAAAAGATCAACAGAAGACTGATTGTCTTCTTTGTCTTGCTCTCTGCTGGTAAAACTGGCTTTTGAGAACCCCAGGCCTGCGAGACTGGTGTGGAAAGAAAACTTACTTTTGGATGAAGATCTGCTTATGGAACACTTAAACAAACTGGAGGCACATGAGTCCATGGGACTTGACAGGGTATACCCAAAAGTGCTGAGGGATCTGGCTGGCATCATTGTGAGGCTATTCTTTGGTGTTTTTGAAAAGTTGTGGTGATCAGGAGAGGTTTCTGAGAACCAGGAGAGAGCAAATGTCAGTCTAATAATGGCAAGAAGAAAAAGCAAGGAAGCAGTGAGGCCATTCAGTCTCACCTCAATCCCTAGAATTTGGTGGAGTAAATGACTCTGAACAGCATTTCCATACATATGAAGGAGGAGAAGGTGGCCAGGAGTAGTTATCACAAATGTGTGAAGGGGAAATCATGTCTCACCCATCTGATGTTTCTAATCTTGACTTTAGCAAGAGGTCTGGCACTGTGTTCTATTAGCTTCTCACAGACAAAAGGATGAAACACAGGCAGGATAAATGTCCACCGTGATGGACTCAAAACTGGCTGGGCTAAGAAGGTTGTGATGAGTAGCACAAAGCCCCGCTACAGAGCAGTCAGTAGAGGTGCACCCCAGGGCTCAAAATGGAGACTAAAGGTGTTTAACACATCAGTTAATAATCAGGGTGATGGGTAGAGAACACCCTCAACAAATCTGGAGAGTTTCAGAGCTCAGAGGAGTGGATGGTGTGCCAGAGGAACAGTAACATATGGGAGAGAGCCCAATGGGAGGCAACAAATATTATTAAGGATCTGGGATATCTCTTATGAGGAAAAACTCAGAGAGGCAGGATATTCAGCCTGGAAAAGACAAGGCGGGGGAATTTTTCCACGTATGTAAATATCTGATGGGAAAAAGGAGAGAAGATGAAGCCAGACTATTCTCAGTGGTACTCAGTGACAGGACAAAAGTCAATGGGTACAAGATGAAACACAGATTATTCCTGAGCAGTGTAGTTTTACTGAGAGGATGAACAGATTACAGAGAGCAGTTGTGGAGTCTCCCTCCTTGGAGATATTATCTGACCAGAAGTGGTCCAGGGTAACCTGCTCTGGTCCAGATATTCTGCTCTGGCTGACCCTGATTGAGCAGGGTGGAGTGGAAAAGGTGATCTCAAGAGGAGCTTTCCCACCTCAGCTGCTCTGTGATTTTTTTGAATTTTTGTGTAATTTAGTTGCCAAAATCTGATGCATTTTATCTGAGGCTCTTGTGCAGGTTGAGGTCTGAAAAAAAGAAGAAATTTATCAAAGATTACCTCTGATAAATGAATAGCCACCCTAATCATATGGAAACCCAGCATCACAGAGACTGGGAGAGGTTTTCAGATTTCAGAGTCAGTGGTTTAAATTCCACACATTTACAAGCAAACAAAATGGTTGCAAACTATAAGACAGTTTGAGAAATACTGTTAGAGGAGTAATCTACCAGCCGTAAGTGCATAACTTTTATTTTCGTGGAATATTTGACTGCTTTAGCATTTTTCTACCACTCCTTTATTCTGCATTGTAACCTGTAGGTAGAAAGATATATGACAAAGAACTCTTTCTTTTTTTAAACTCACTTCCTTTTGATGAGCTGCAAGGCAAATTTAATTAGGAAGGGGATTCCTGAAAAATAAATGTAATGGGCTTTAGATGGGAATTGCATATTGAGGTTGTTCCTGATCCCTGCTCCTTTACACAGATGAAACAGCCACTAAGTCAGGTGTTTATAGTAGAGAAGTGTGTAAAAATGTGTAAAGAATGAATTACACAGGAAATGATACATAGACATTCCCACTAAATAGAGTTTTGAAGGATGTCTGTCTTTATACATATATCAGGACATTTTTTAGAAGAAATAGTAGCAAAGTGGAATTATTTTGTGGTTTACCATTGTTTGTAGAGACCAGTGATGGTACATCCTTCAGCAAAATTATCAAAAATTAACAACTGTGATGACCCTTGCTAGTATCAAGACTGTATTACAGATATATCCACAAGGAAATATGGAAATATATCAATATAGCAAGGACAGGAACTGACTTCTCTTTTTTTCAGATATTCCCCAGACATGTTACATTACTAATATTAATCCAAATTTTGTTTCCTTCCCCAGGAATTACAGGTCCCCACTTAAAAGCAGACCAGACTTCACTTCATGGTAAAATGGAAAGTTCTGCCTGTAATGTGATGACCAGAAGGAAACCAGCAGCTGTTGACAGTGTTGCAATGCCAAGTCCAGTATTATCTCTCCTACCTTCATCATCAGCAACATCTGAAGCAGGTAATGCTGTTTTTGCTCCACCCTCTCTGTTTCTTCCCTGTCTTCTTCCTTCTGGAACTGCACACAATGTGCACATAACCGCTCTTCCTGATTGAAGAAGTAGCTGCAAATGTGCATATCTAATATGATAATCAGGCTGTAATATTTCCAACACTTTCTCACCGTGATTGTGTCTTGGAATATCAAAACTATTTCATTCACACACCACCACTCATGCAATGACGAGGACGTGAGCAGCACCAGGCTGTATGGTCTAGCAGGAGACTCTGAAGCAAGACTCTTGGGTTCCTTTCTCAGCCCCATTGTTCGTTTCTTTAAAATGCTCCCATCATTGTAGCATGAACAAACTGAATACACAGTGAATAGCTAAGGAGCAGTTGAGATTTCTTTATACATACTTCAGTGATTTTAACATAATATTCTGTCTTGCAAATGCAAAATTGTCTGGGGCAATGAGCAGTGATTTAAAATACCAGAAAAAATAAGTCAGAATAGCATGCTTTTATATCAACTTATACTTTGTGCTTCTATTTTGAATCAGATCAGAAAGGTGATATCTTTATACTCTTGGAAATTGAGCCAAGTCATTCAGGCATCATCATGCCTGTTCTTCGGCATGGATAGAGAAGTTAATCTTGCATTTTGTCATAATTTTCAGCGAATGGGGAATGCACAGTTCATTACCCTACATGCAGCCATTAAGAGTTTCATAGTCTTGTCAAACTTTTGATGGCACATTCACAAAAAACATGTTTATATCACTGATTTACAGAATTATTGCGTGTTTAATCGTTCAATTGGAAGTGCTGTTTCCAGGCACTTATTTTTATTTTCCCTTTCACTTCCTGAATAAATAGTGGAAACAATGGTTTCATGCTGCAAAGTAGCCTCTACAAAGATAAATTCTTATATTAAAAAAATCAGGATTGAATGTTTAGTCTTTAATACTTTCCTATCTATAAACCAAGGACAGATTTTTAAAGAAGCAGAGAATGAAAGCACACAAATATTTTATGATCCGTTTCAAGATGAAAGTGTATGCTTGACTGCATGGTTCATTCTTTCCATTTTCAGAAGTCTAATTAAATTGTTGGTTTATCTGTAGCCCAGATGTTGAAATAATTTAGCTGAAACTGAAAGAAACTGTGTTAATGGGAAAACAGGACAGTGCTATGGATTTCCTGTAATTAATAGGAAGCTCTTTGAAAATTCTTCCATTCAAACCAAGTCAACAAATTGAGCCCAGCTTTGAGCAGCCTCCTCCATGCCATGTTCTTGCAAGAAACCTCCGAAGGGATGGAGAATGACAGGCAGCAGGAAGAATTTTAGCGCTTCAGACATAACAGAGCTGTCCAGAATAAATCTGGGGGGCCAGTGGAGAACATCCAAGGGTCTGATCTACCCGGGCTCACCTCCTTGTTCATTATCACTCTGCTGGAGTGGATCTTTCAGCCTCCTCTAAGATACCCTTGGAAATATAAATTTTTGGTAGAAATGTCTCTTTGCTTCAGAAACTGTTTTCAGCATCTTATCATTCCTGCATGGCCTACCAGTATGGCCTGCAGCTATTTCAGTTTGTGAGACTGAGCACAATTCTAAACAAAATCACTGCACCTGTGTACCCTGGGCAGGGGAGAAACACCAGACCTCCATGTGCCTGATTCTAAATGTGTAAAGCTGTGGTTTAGGAATAATGTTGGTTCTTTCCTGTTTTGGGCCAGCTAGGTGATGTTGTTTGGAGAGTGAGGAAAGGATAAAGCAAAATTATAAAAGCTTGTGCTGCATCATGTATTTCTAGTTTCTCTTCACTTTGGGCTGGATTTGGCCTTCGTGGAGGCAGCCATGAGGGGAGGTGGAGGGAGATCAATTGGTTAAAAACTGGTAAAAACTTGTCCCCCTGTGCAGTTCTGGTGCCTAGAGGCTGCCATATGTTGTTTCGCCTTCAAGGGAGCATATTCCTTTTTCATATGCCTGCATGGAGGCATAAAGTTACTGTTCCCCGCTTCCTCTTCAACCCCTTCTAAAGGAATCCCACCAAATAGATCAAGACAGAAGTCTTCCTCCCAAAACAAGATTCCCATGTGCAAACAGCAAAATATGTGCAGGAACAGAAAAAAAACCCAAAAAACCTAAAACCAACACAGACCAGCTTGGGTCTGGGGCTGGGCACGGTCTGTCTGGTTAAAATGGAAAAGATTAATACCTAGCTTTGGCTTTCAACAGAGCAGTATATCACATGGCAATACAGGAAAATATTTTATATCAAAGATTGCTCACCAAGAGCTTCCAGATGAGTTGATAACACCTAATGGCTCTCACTTCAGCTGTAGTTTATTTTGGCAGATCTCCCTGATATTTTTGCATATGTACACCTCATCAAAACTTCCCCTGCAGACCCATCAGACTCTTTCTGCATAGTCTTCCTACACGAAATGCAGAATCAGATGTCCCTGACATTCAATAGTCAAAATAGTGTTTGGTTTCATTCCTAATATCTCAGTTAAAAAGCCAGACTTGAAAGCATATGTACTTATTCAGTATATGCCTTCTGACTACTGGCAGACTATGTAACCACCCAAATGCTTTCTAGAGACCACAAGTTCAGAGCTTGCAAGGAAGAAAGCAAAAGAATGATTAGTAGCTTCTAACAAGTTCCCTAAGAAAGCCATAAACACCCCAAAGCATTTACAAAGGGAAAATTAGTGCAGTAAACCAGCGTGAAACAGCACAGTTGTTTTTTTTCTTTTTTGTAAATGAGAACTGAGTTTCAGCTCAAAAATGAACAGACTTGTGAGCTTGCAAAGTTTTATAAGGCCAAAAAAAGTATCTAAACATGAAGGAAGAGAGTGAAAGTAGTGTTCAGCTCACAGATTTGCATGCAGGTGCAGGTATCTACCCATAACTGTCTACATATCAGTTAATTCTGGGGAGCTGGGCAATCAGGCAGAAATCAGGGGCCAGCCTTTCCTCTACTTGGGCAGTGTCTCCTCACTGTCAGGTTCCACTCAGGACGCTCAGCCTGAGTTATCTCTTAAACGCCTCAGACACCCCCTGCATTTTGGGATAGACAGGAGTGCTGTGTTGTTCTTATCCAGTATCAGCACATGCAAAGGATGTGCAAGGTCTTCTTGAATTGTATTTAGTTCCCATTTTAGAATTTAGAAGCTGAGGTCATCCTCTACCAACTGTACAGACCAGGTCTCTATAAACCACAGTCAGGTGGTAACACAATCTGCAAAAACAACTGGCTACAGATAAATCTCAGTAAAGATATAAAATCTTTACAGGTACTTCACTAATGCTGTATTTCAATTTTTTTTCCTGTTCCTTGGCTTGCTTTCTTTCCAATGAAAATTGAGAGTAAAGCCAAATCTCCTGGTATCATCATGATCCCTTTGCAAGCTTTACTGTGTTTCTGCTAAATTTTCCATGGTCAATCACCAACTGAAAAATTTCAGCTTTACTTTCTGGGGGGAAGAAAGAAAAGCACCTCAAATATGGGAATTAAAAAAAAATGTAAGACTTGAAAATGTGCCCTGACAATAGCAATAAAAGGCAAAAGGTGGACAGTGAATTTGAAGAGTATGCCAAATGTTTGATTTTTTAGATCTTCTGACCTGAAGCTACTCTTAGGATATGGGAGGGACTCAAAGGATTTGAATGCTTAAGGCTGAAGTTATTGGGACTACTTATGTCAATCACCAGTGAGGACAGATGAGAATAATCATTTTTCTTGACAGGGACTTAACCTTTTTTGATCAAATTTCTGGGAAATAGGTTGCTGCCACTTGCCTTTAGGGATCTTGAATCCACAGTTTTTAGGGGTGACCTACTTGGGAGGAATTTTGTGCAACTAATTAGCTTCTCCTGAGCAACTTGGATATTTCATTTCCTTACTCTTTTCCTTTGGTACCAAAATGACTGCATTCCTCTATTCTTTTGTCCTTTGTGAACCACAAACTGCAAATGGGTTTTATTTTTCTTTTTGGTGTGGGGAGTGGCTTACATATGGAAAATGTATTTTGTTTTGTAATTAATGAAAACCAGGCTTTGGGAAGTTGGCCATCCCAGGTCTTTATTTATAAGAGGGCATATGTCTGTGTTTTGTTTATGACTCACTCCTACTTCTTCCATTGTGACTTGGGTTTGTTTATGCAACCTCTTCTCTGAATCCAAGCAACATTGTGGTGTAAGAACCAATAATTTATGTTCTCCAAGAGGGGAGGCCAGTGAATGAGGTTTATATGCTGAATCTGTCACAGCCCATAGAGGGCAAGAGGAGATTCCACCACTTTACAGCTCCTGGTTATCTACAGAAAATGCTACAATAGCAACTTTATTTAAACTGCTGCTGGAAGATTAGCCTGTTAGCCATGAAAGCAGAGATAACCCCCAAATGAACCTTTCTCAAAATCTTGCCTGCTCAGGAAACTTCAAGGATTTCAAACCCAAATGACTGCTTGACAGTCAGGTGTAAATTAAGTTTGCAAGTAGATGTGGGCTGAGGTTAATTTAGTGGGATGTTTTATTCTTTACCAAAAAGAAATTCTGAGCTCCATCATTTCTTTCCCAGCAGTGCAGAACAGATATGTTAGGAGTGAAAGGGAGCACCAGTTATTGCAATAGCAGAATTAATACATTCTGCTTCCCTCACAAAGGGCTAGTTACTTCTAATCTGTGTGCAAATCCTGAGCTCTGAACAGATGCCATGTTCAGTAAAAGACAATGAGACAATTTAGGCAAAACAAGCAAGGTCTCTTGTCCTAAGCAAAGGACCAGGAGCCAAGAAATACTGGGTACTCTTTCCAATTCTGACAATGACTCACAACGTGACCTTGGCAAGAGACTTAACTACTTTGGACTTCATTCAGATCTAAAGTAAGTGATCTGAACCAGGAGTAAGCTTACTTTGGGGACTATTAAAGTCAATTATATGACTGAGCAGTTTCAGTTAGTATCTGCAGACATCATAGTACAGAAACCCAGGCAGGGGTAATGCATTTGCCACTGATGAAGTGACCCATACATCTTGCCTCTGCCCACTAGTTTCAGTAACAAACACTGTTCATAGTAACTAGTATTCATTACAAGAGTTAAAGGCTGAATTGAAGACACCAGGATTATGTCTTTGAGGTATAGAAGGTTTAATATTTAAGGTGGGCCAATATGACAGCTATGCTAAGCTTCCTTCCCTCCTACTAGAGGTTGAAAAGTTAGAATGAAGCAAACCCATGCTAAAACACTGCTGTAGCAAAAGGTTTGTTGCTTTAGAAGAGGGAACAGGCAGAGAGAAATCTCTGAAGACTACTTATATCAAAGTTGTATTTTCATCAAGTCTTCACAATGCTAGGAGGGGTCAAAGAAGAGTTTCCAACCACTGTTGTTTGACCTACCCCTGTTTCTCTCCTTGTCTCCCAACAGCCAGCTCACCACTGAAGAAAAGGTTCAAGCGCCGTGAAATTGAAGCAATCCAGTGCGAGGTGCGCAAGATGTGCAACTACACCAAGATCCTGTCCACGAAGAAGAACCTGGATCATGTGAACAAGATCCTGAAAGCCAAGCGGCTGCAGAGACAATCAAAGACAGGCAATAACTTCGTGAAGAAGAGGAGGGGGCGTCCTCGGAAGCAACCCCTTTCCTTCGACGAAGACTCCAGAGACCAAATGCCCGTTCTGGAAAAATGTGTTGACCTTCCAAGCAAGAGAGGTCAGAGACCAACACTCAACCCTTTGATATTGGAGCAAGCAGCCACTCAAGATACAATCATGGCCACCATCGAGGCTGTCATACACATGGCTCGAGAGACACCACCCCTGCCGCCTCCTCTGCCTCCTCCACCCCCTCCACTCCCTATCCCTCTACCCCGGGCACCCCGGGTTGGAAAAAGGAAAAACAAGTCCCCACAGGAGGAAGAGGAGGACGTGAAAGTGAAGCGGCACCGGAAAGGCAGAGGGAGTGAAAGTGAAGGCCTTCCCTAAGGCCAGTACACCTCGTCAGATGTTGGGTGCTCCCAGTGGAGCACGCCAGGACTGTGGGACGGGAGGTGCACAGTCCGCCTCGCCCCTTTGGCAGCACCAGACTGACCTGTCCCTTCAGCAGCCAGAACTCATTGCAGAGAGCTCAGCCAGCTGGGGCTCGCATCTTTCCTCTTCATCGCTTTGACCCAAGCCCCCCGCCTCAGGAAAGAGGAGGGAAAGGCACGGGAAAAGTGGGGGATACAGGGGAGGAGGATGTGTGTCAAAGTTGGATAAAGCATGAACTCTGTCAAGTTTCCAAAACTAATCTGAATCTCAGCATTGCTGTTCTCATACCGTACCCAGAGGTGGGAAGTCATCCTCGCAGAGATCTGAACGTTGTCACTAAGGGTGCATGCTCGACTCTGATTCTGTTTGGTAGGCCAGGTGAAACTAAGAGTAACTTTACCATAGTATAAATCACTGTTTAAAAAAAAAACAAAAAAAAAAAAAAGAAAAAAAAAGGAAGAAACAAAGAAAGAAAAAAGAAACAAAGAAACAAAGAAGAAAAAAACCCAACAAAAATGTAATTTTCTCAACTGTGATATTGGTTATAATCTGTTTGAATTATTTTTTTTTCCAGTTTTATATACCTACCAGGCTTTGGGACAGCGTAAGCCAAAATGCCTGGCTCCTGCTAGAACTATATATTTCTTTTTCATTTACTTGCCTAGTTACAACTAGCTGCAATATAGGCAATAGAAAATTAGAGCCTTACACGCGTGCACACTCATTCCGAGTGCTATCCCAAGAAATAATGGAATATCACGGCATTTAAAATAAGGTATACACAGATATTCAGTTACGATAGCACGTTTATATGAAGCAACTTGGCAATGGCATGTGAAAAAGGGGTCATCCATCAGCCAAGTTGTTTGATACTCGGTACATGTGAGTAGAGAACAGCAAGACACTTCTGGGGAATAGTTATAGTAAACATGGGGAAAAAAATCACCAAAAAAAGAATATAAAAAAGATAAAAAAAAAAAATAGGACAGAAAAAAAAATAGAATAAAAAACAGGGCCCAAACCTACCAAGTTTTTACCATCTGCAATTCCCAGTGAAATTGACGGGAAAACCAGAATATGAATAATTTGCATTGGGTAGCAATGCCTTGATACTATCTTTTAAAGAAAATAGATAAAGTAGATTGTTTTAAAAAACTATAGAACAAACCCTATGGATAATAGATCCTTTCTTGGCAATTATTTCTGAAAAAAAAAAAGAAAAGGAATAAGTGTTCTTATCTGAAAACAGAAATAAAAATGTTCAAAGGGTATCACCACTGCAATTGTATTAATGCCACTTTGGACATGTTCTCCAAGTTGTGGTTGCCTTAATAAACTAAAAAATAATTTTTTTTTTTGTACATAATGTAATTATAAAGCTCTCAGTCTGCATGGATGCAAACTGTGTGTGACAAATCGTCTCTTTAAATGGTCAGTTCAAATTGTACATTTCTCATTCGAGTTGTCCGTTAGCTATTGATTTAACTTGGGTAAAATACCCAAGATCCATTTCCACAGCCCAATTAAAATATTTAGCTAAAATAAAGACTGAACAAAAAGCTGTTCCATTGCAGTGTCAATGCTTTTGAAAAAGAAAGTCAATTGTTGAAATTGGAAATAGGTACTTTCAACTTAATTTCCTTTCTTTTAAAATCCTGCAGTGCACTGAACACCTAGCATGGCAAGATGGATATTAAAAAAATGGGAATAGGGAGGGAAAATTCCAGTAAGGGAGGGGGGATTGGAATTATTTAATGATTCACAAGCCAAATGCTATTCCCTTTCTTGAGAAATCTTGAATTGGTTTATTGCCAAGGAAGCTTCATATAGCACGACACTAAAAAAAAAAAAAAAAAAAAAGAAGAACCACAAGAAAACCCCACCAAAAAAACAAAACAACAAACCCAACAAAAAAGTCCCCACAAAAAAATATTGTGTTTCTATTCTGTTATTTATTTACAAAAATCATATCAAGACTATGGTGTTAGAGGAACACTGTAAACATACAACTCGTTATTTTTTAGAGACTGATTTTTCTTCTGTGATAGCACCTTAGCTTATTAAAACTGAATGCATATGGGGATAGGATTGCGTCGGGGAGCTGGAAGAGGGGATGTATTTTTTTTTATTTTTTAAGACTGGAACAAATTTTGAGATCCTAACTCCTTAAAACTGATAAGAGGGATCTCAGAATTTTGTTTCCGATTTGTTTTGCATCATTCATACCTATTTGTGCTTTTTGTTTTCCAATTAATGCAGCTTAGAAATAAATTGGCTGGTTGCTCGTTCTGTTAAAACCAATTTTGCTTTTCAGCTCTCTTGAATTAGCACAGTGTTACTGACTGAAGTTGTAGGCCTGCAGAAAAAACCCTAAACCTCACTGAACTCCTCTCTTCCTCCTTAAAAAACATTGGATTGAGGTTTAGTTAACTTATCAATCTTTGTTTTCCAATCTCGTTTGGGCCTGAAAGTAGGTGACAGTCACTTAAAATGACAAAAAAAAATCTTAAGTTTGGTATTCCAGGTAGTTGAAATTAAGCCAGTCAACAACTTATCTTTAGTTTTATCTACAGTGGTGTCTTTGCTAGCATTGAAGGATATTTCAATGTGTAGTGAGTGAAGAAAAGGTCTGAAGGCAACAAATTCTGCCACTGAATGCCCATCGTGGCTTCAAGAGGGTCAGAGTGCCCATAAGGGCTGGATTTGGGCTGGGCCTTTCCAGACACACTGGGATACAGCTGCCCCAGGGAAGGATAATTGAGTGGCTGCTGCCTCCCGTGCTCCTTAGCTTTGGGAGAAGAATACTCTTATCCTTCCAAAAAGTGCTATCCAAGAAGCTGCTAGAGGCACAGTGTTTAAGGAGCGCATCCACTTGGAGGGAACCACCCCACAGACCCTTTATTGATCAAAAATATGAAGAGCTCCTATTTGTCCTAGAGAAAGTAAGTTCAAGATTTGGTAGATGAAAGCTGTCAGCATAAGGATGGGCTCTACCCAGAAGCTCAGAGTTTGTTATTCATGGCAAGAAGGTGCTGGTGGACTCTGGTGCTGTGGTACAGCCTTGGCTGTTCGTCCACACCATACCCTCGTGCAGCTGGTCCTGGGCTGGCAGAAAGACTAGCTTGTTAGTGTCATAAAAAGCAGAGGGAAAATACTGTTAGATGGCACTCAGAATTTGTGTTCTGCATGTTGCATAGTCTATAAAGATGATAAGAAAGTTGCTGACAGAATAATATTATAAGGCGATGTACTACATGCAGATCATAAAGGATTTAGTTTTAGGGCTTAAGGCTAAAATCCCACTCCTGCGGTTTATTACCGAACATTATTCCATTAATCATTATTCCAGTAATGAGCTTTTTGATTTTTTACCCTTACCACAAGGAAGATTTATTGAGGAACGCTCTAGATTCTCTCCACACATTTCCAAATACTGTGTAAAACTGGGGTGAAAGCCCTTTTGCTTACTAAGACCAAAAAAAACCTTTCAAACACCTCTGCTGTGTCACAGATTAGCACACATCTGAGCATGCTTCAATGAAAACACAAAACAATATCACGTGGCTGTGAGCCATATGAAATCAGGCCACGGGTTTGCATCCACTCTGTGGGTCTTTTATTCCTCAATCCAGTGTAAAACCAGAAATGGGGATATATGTTCAGGGAGAGAGGAAAAAAAACAAAAAAACAAAAACATTACCACTTGTGTCTCCAAGACCTTCATGCTGCCAGTTTCTTGAGCCCTTCAATATTAAATTTTCTGTGAAGCACCTTCATGTTTTTGGATAACTGTCAAAAAAAAAAAAAAAAAAAAAAAAA
>VZTX01020342.1:14269-30316 GCA_013400915.1 Pardalotus punctatus
AACCCAACAAAAAAACAACCAACCCAAAAATAACCAACCAAACAAAGAATATGGAAAAAATAAATTTAAAAGAGGTGAAAATTGTCACTAGCTATCCAGGTATCCTACAGCATGGCCCATTTGGCAGCAATGCTGTGAAACATAGAATATTCTGCTTGTGATTTTTGGGGTAGCATCTGGTGCAGTGAGGTGCTGGCTCATCACTAAGGCCTCTGAGCACTACAATAATGCACCAAATAAATAGAAATCACTGTTCCAAAGAGAAGGATTTCCCTAACTCTTATTTTCGCAGGCCCTGATTCAGGACTGCACTTAAGCACATCTAAAGAGCATCCTGAAGAGTAAGAAGAACTGAAAAAATACAGAGAAAAGGGAAAAAAACAAAAAGAAAATACAAAACCAGGATGGTTTTCTGAATTGAAAAAATAAACATCCTGCCCTTGTAATGCCTCTTTTTTCCATATCATCCAAAAACTGGGGTGCAGAAGTTCTGAGATAATTAGAAGCACATTTCAACAAACACATATTGGAGATCTCCTTAAGATGCCTGCCTAGGCTGCATAAAACACTACACAGAAAAAAAAAGAAAAAGAAAAAAAATATAAAAACATGAAAAGAGCTGCCAATTGGACAACATGGGGAAGCAGTTCAATCCCATGTTGGTTTGTTTTACTTTTCTTTTTCTTTATTTTTTAAGCTATTTCTTAAATAATAAATGCACATGAAGTGTTAAATATGTATATACTGTATTTCAAAAAAAATTAAAAAATCAAACGAATGGGGCACAAGATTGTTCTATAAGTCGTGCTGGCTAATTTTTAGTTTGTATTCATAAGTGGTTTTTAAAAGCCTTTTTTAAAGTGTAATTTGCATGTTCTACTTTGATTGTATGTAAACATATTTTAGAGCAAAAAAATGTATTTGTATTTTATTGAATATAGAGGCAAGAAAAAAACTTGTACATTGTTTGAAATGTTCTTTTTGTAACAGTTTTTATTCATGAAGCATTTTTGTACATTTAAAAATGGATATGGACTTGATGTTCTTTGAGGCTTAGATACATCTGGCATGCTTTAATGTCATGCTCCTTCATGATCTTAGATGTTGGTTTTTAAACATTTTTTTCTAAAACAAAGCTCAGTCTTTTCGCTACCAAATCAGGTTAGCACAGTATAGAGCACTTAACTAAAAAAAAAAAGAAAAAAAAAAGTTAATCCTATTCATATGTTATTCATTGTGTGAAATTAAAGGAATTCAATTCAGTCTAACATGAGTTGTGAATTCTTTTGTCTTATTTTCCATCTGTTTCCCATCACTAAGGAGTTTAATAGCTTTTGGGATACTAATACCATGCATTCACAAGCCCTCTTTATGGTAATGGAGAAAAACATGCTTTGGTTCTGGTCTTTTTTCTTTTCTTTATTTTTTCTTTTTTTTCCCAGAATATCCTTAAAAGTTAAAAATGGGCTGTGCCACAGGCCCCAAGGGCAAAAGGGGATTCACACTTTAGTGCTGTGCCTATCACTAAATGGACAGAAACATCTCTGGCCCAAACTGCATCCTTGGGCACCAGCAGAGAAGAACTTGCTACCCAGGTGGGATTTCTGTTCTGGAAGCAGATAGAGCTTCCCTCTCCAGATCCCTGCAGGGAAGGCAGTCCCAGGGGCTGGGCTGTGGACAAGGGGGTGTCAGGAGCCAAGTCTCTCCTCACTGAGCATCAGAGAGGAAGGGCTGCAGGCCAAGGGGTATTTTCCATTCAGTGGGGCCTCATGCTGTGGCAATGGCACTGGGCACTGGTTGTTGTGTGGTTTCAAGTTTCTTTTCCAAGTTGCTGCTGAGAGCGGTCTGCTGCCATTGTAGGCAGTCAGCCTCAACATCTATGAGTTCCTCTGCTGCAATGCCAGATTTCATCTTTTTCCTTCTCAGAGGGAGGGTTCACCACCTTCTCCAACCTCATTGGAATTAAATCTCACATCCTACAGAAGCCAGTTATGCTCAGGCAGGATAGATAACTTACTGTCCTCTCACATTCTTCTGTTCTGAAACTTTTGGGATGGACCGCCTTGGTGGAACCAACTCACCCAACCGCAAAGACAACCCCTCTGGCTGCTGTTTTGACAGCTGTTTCTTTGTGTTACTGTAGTAGAACTGCTCCAAAGATCTCAAATGTGATGGAGCTTATTTTCTTTCTCCTCTCTCCCTCTCCCTTTTTAATATATGCATAGCCCCAGCTTTTGACAACAGTTTGCAAAAGTGCTGACATTTTCACTCACTGTTTTATATTTTTTATCTGTGATGTACAAGCTACTGGTCTCCAACTCTAACCACAGTCTTGTGAAAGGCCCGTGGTAAAGCTCCTTTGGAAGTGTCTGTGTACTGTCAAGATTCGAGCTTGCTGGTGCAGTATCTCAGGACCATTCTCTCTTCCTGCCAGCTCTTTCCTGAGGTTTATCTCTCGTCACCACAGTTCTGCTGTGCTTTGGTAGTGTCACCTCAGAGCCATGGGCTAGTGAAGCGTTGGGGAGAAAAGTTGTGGATGTTGGGTTTTAGTCACTGGATGAGGCAAGGGCTTGAGGTGCTCCATCTGCGAGGTATTCATGCTTTATTGCCTCTAGACTCTTGTTTCCACCAGGCTGCTGTCACCATGTAGTGTCAGAAGACCACACTCCTCACCAGTGTCCGCCTGGGCAGGGAATATCCTCTGGTCATCACCCCGGTCTGCTGTCTCAGGGCCAAGTCACGCTTTTTCTGGGATCTCTCAGTGACTTTTCATTGAAATTGCTCCAGTTCTGTCTGCTCCTATGGATTAAATAATCTCTGAGAAAAAACTTAGCAAGTCTTAGAAAGAAAGTTTAGGAAATTCACAAGCTGTGGTAGGGTGTAACTATTTTTAGGCACTCTTTCTTTAATGAGATTGGAGTCTCCTTCCCCAGACACAACTCTGAGTAGGATATTCTAGGGAGCCCTGCTTGATCAGGGCTTTAGAGCAGATGGCCTCCAGTGGTCCCTTCCAACCTTTTCCATTCTGTGAGATACTGTTATCTTGTCTCAATTTGCATGAGTTCAGTGTTTTCCTAATTAGAATACTTTCACTATTAATTTCTGCCCTGAAATAATTGTAAATAAAGAAAACATCAAGTATGATGCTGATTTTTTTTTTTTTCTGATTATTGTCCTTCTTCTTCTGAGTATCCTTTGCTCATAAAAGTTGTGAAGATCTGTTCAAACCTTCTTTGGCCGTCCTCCATATTATTGAAGTTTGAATTTATGAGGGAATTTCACACTCTGCCCTCAAGACATGGATGAGTGTTACCCCTTGGGGCAAAGTATGATCTTAATTCACTTTTGATAGTAGAGAATGTGTGGCCTGGGATAAGATGCCTTTCTAAGGTGACTTTAACTCATCCTCAGCTGGTAGAAACAAGACAAGCCTCAACATTCGCTCCACTCATTCTCATGGTACATTTCCCACCAGGGTCCTGAGCTATCGCATATGTTGAATTTCTTTCATGTCAAGGAAAGTTTGGTTGGTAGAGATGCCTGCAGCTTGTGCGCAAGTTGTGTGAGCTCATGACAGCATTATTTGGTGTTCTGTAACACAATGCATGCACATAATTTTAGAACAATGCTACTGTTACTGAGTAGGAAAAATGTTCCAGTGACCTTGAGGGGATCAGTGACAGGATCCTACTCAAAGCCCTTCAGTACACACCATCTGGCAAGACCTAGAAAGCAAAGGGAAGCGTAGATGTCAACATAAAAACATATGTTTGGCCTTTTATGAACAATTCACAAACCACATCACTGGTGCACTAACATAGCAGGTTAAGGGCTAATAGCAAGCATTGAAATTACAATGAAGAGTGGCATATCAAACGGTCTATGCATTTTTATTTTTTTTATTTTATTGGAAGCTGCAGGAAAAACTGGTGTGAAAGCACCACAGGAGTTGTAAGAGTACTTTAACAAAATGTTATGCAATCATAAGTCATTTCATTATGACAACCAACTTTCTTTGTAACACAGAGCAAGACACATTGGTTCACATTCTCAGCTTATGCAGATCAGCACTATCAGTTTCACATGTGTTAAATCAGTTTACAGGAGCAAAAGATCTGTTTTCATTTTCTTTATGGAAACTATTCATCCCAAAGGGGCTTTGGAGGGCTCCTAGTAGGAGGATGTAATATAAACTCCTGTTGTTTGTTGCCTGCAAGGAGAGTCATATTGGGAAAATGGACATTTGTTACAGATTCAAATGTTTGGAAACTGGTTCAGCAACATGAGTAGCCAAGCCATCACAGTTTCATTAGAGTTGTGGTGGTAGGAAGAAGGTAAAGGAAGTGGAGAGGCCTTGGGGAAAAGATGAAACAATGTTCTATGCACTAGGAAGTTAAATTAAATATTAGTATCTATTTCTTATGACTCTGTTGTGCTACAAAAATAATCTAAAAAAAGAAATTTCCACATCCTAAAGTTCGTGGAGTGACTTGGTCCTGCATAAGTCAAATATAGGAAGCCCAGTGTTTCTTCTGCAATGCTTGAAATAAGTGTAGGTTCTATGGCACCTGTTTTCCCCACAGGATTTATGCCCTTATAGACCTCCCCCAGTCAGTGATGGAAAGCACAGAGCAGGGACCCTATTTTCTCTGTACTTTTCCAGGTTACCTGCTCCAGAAAAACCACAGGTAGAATTGGCTGTCCCTGATGATCTTTCACAAGGCAGGAAAATGTCTTACCTGTCTCCATCCCACTCCCATCCATGCTTGCATCTGGTAGTTCTCAAACTGTCCCACAAATATTGTTGGCAAATCAGGCTCCAATCAAACAAATATAATTTTTGTCATTGACTCAAAGGCAGAAAAAGTCCCACCACATCTCCCTGATTTAGCATGCCACAATACTAGGTGTGGACCCTAACAGCTATTGGTGTCTTCTATTTGTCTTGCTTGACATTCTGTTTATATTCTCAAAGAACAAGCATATGAAGCAGAAAATTATTTAAAAAGGGACTATGAAAACCTCTGCAAGGTAAAAGCAAGGAAGAAAGCACAAGAAAAGCATCTGTGGTGAGCCTTTTCAGAGCATGGCAAGAATACAATTAGGGAAGGGATGAAAAGTGAGTGATCTCTTAAGGAAGCAAATGGCAATGTGGCAGAGTTGTAATGAAGCCAATGGCAAAGGAGGACGTTGCTTACTTCTCTTGAAGACAGGACAAAATAAAACAGCACACCTGAAGGGGAAGCAATGCATTCAGAAACACAAAAGCACATTCACTGAAAGGAGGGAGAGGCTACAGGATATGAAGATCTAGGTCATGGAGAGAGTATAAAAACGGATCTTGTGACAGAAGATGGAAGAGGTAGCCTGCTTGCTTACTGGGACTTTATTGCTGCTTTCTAAGCTGACACAGCACTCCTCATTTATCCTCATTAAACACCTACCATCAGGGCATAGTTAGTGACCATTAGGCCTCAATTCTCTCTCTTTAAACTGCAGATAAATAGATAGCTACTGCAGGAAGTAAAACTTTCTGTGCTTGAATTATTGATATTTACAGTTTCCCAAAATTCTGGTCAGGGATCAGCAAATGACAGCAAAGGTCTGACAATAAACACAGCAGTTGTACAGAAGGCTGCCTGAAGAGATGAAAACTCAAGGAGATGCCCTCTCTGATTAAATGGACTGAGCCTCATTTACTGCAGAGATAATAAAATAATGTTTATGTTGCTCCTATGGCTTCTGGTTTAGTGGAAGTTGTTCCTGTCCATGGCAGGGAGTTTGGAATAAAATTATCTTTATGGTCTCTTCCAACCAAAACCATTCCAGGATTCTGTGATTCTCATGAACAGTTCATGCTTGTTGAACACCTGCCCCAAGTATCTGAGGATGGAACACTTGCAGCTGTGAGGTGCCTCCCTATCTTACCTTCCCACAGGGCTGGAAGGAACTTTGTGCCCGAGAACAACCACTACATCATCCCATTTGTTAGAGCAGGCAGGTGAAACACTGTCGCTGCCATCCAGATTGTACAGTGCTGTTGGGTGCTTCCATCTGAAAGTCCCACACACGCCTCCGTGCTCTCTAAATATCCCAAGAAATGGCCATGGTGTTAGTCAAGCAGCCTCTTGGATCCAAACTTCCCAAAACTTGTATCTTGGTGATTTTTATAGAAGTGTGAATAAAATAAAAATTAGGAATTTGACTGAAACCCAGGCATTATGTTTCTGCTCAGGATACCATGAGAAGACTTTTTGTTTGGCTTTGCTTTCAAATTGTGTTTCACCAAAATATCATCTCCAGAACGTTTACAGTGACCCTGAGGGGACAGATTTCATCAGCCAACAACGATTTTGCTTTTCTTAATGAAAAGAAGGGGGAAAAAGAGGCACAACTTCTCTGGGATCTGAACCACTGTCATCTCAATTCAGAAAATCCAATCATGTGCTTATGGAAATTCAGGACATAATATAAACAAGTTTTGTTTAAACTTTGGTTTAGTCCCACTGACATCAACATGATTTAAACACTCTAAAATTAAGTAGATGATTAATTGCTCTTACAAGAATGAACCTGGCTTCCAATTCCAACACCTAGTCCCAGTCGGCCAAGCCGAAATTTAATTAATTTATTGAGTGGAAACAGGAATCAATAGACTTCTGGTTTAAACAATCTTGCAAAGTGTTCCTAGCCCCAGGCCTCAGTTTACCATGAGTACTCCTTGCATACATTGAAGGGCTATTTGCTAATATTACCAAAAAGCTGTGAATTCTACACTGGAAATTTGCAGCTTGTCTGAGAGAACATCCTTATCAAGACTTTAACGACAGAGCATTGTCTCCAAGTCAGCTTCTTTCCTTATTTCTTTCAACCATGAAAAATTACTCCATGTCACTTATACAACAAAGTGAAAATGAATCTTTAAACTAGGGCACAGGTTTCTTTGTCCTTCTCTACTGCAGTCATATGTTTCTGTCCATCCTCCATTAACTAAAAAAAAAAAAAAAAAGAAAAAGAAAAATCCATTAAATCATCTCTTTATGTCTTCACTGAGGAGGGTGTCCCAGAAATATTAGCTGTCTGCTCCTGCTGCTTTGATATTCAGATCATAGACTGGGCAAGGACATTGAGGCTGAATCACAGGAGGAGAAGCATAAATGTTGCATTCCATCTGCCTTGGATTCAAACACTGGAGGTGAAAAAGGGTATGAAATCTCTGACATGGCTAGAGAAACCTGAATTCCATCTTGCTAAATTTCTAGAGATGTATGTGTGGGACCGTTGAGAGCTGCTAAACACACATCAATCCAAAGCCCTTTTCCAGGCTTATCCAACCTGTGTTTCTGCCTCTGTTCCAGGAAGCGGTAGCTTTGAAAGACCATATCAAACCAGTACATTGTGTTTCCTGCACATCCTGTTGTATTGGAGGTTAATTCCTTCTGACGCATGTAGTCTGCTGCTGCCAATTAAGTCAAATGTATTTTACGCTTTACTTTTCTGTTGCCTTACAGGCTTTTGTTGGAAAAAATTTAATAAATAAAACTTGCCAAACATTGTTAAATGACACGGTCTGATGATTTGGAATAAACACCCAGATTTTAATACATCAGAAGGATTGAGAGAGGGGAGGAGGAAACTCTGGAGCAGCACCCAGCTGGATGCCAACCGCACAGCACCCAGCCACCAACCACAGTGTTAATCTCTGACTGCTGTAAAAGCAGAAAAAGGGACCCCAGCTCGAACAAGGAGTATAGAGTTGTTTCTCATGCAGTGACATTGCAATGTATTATGCTTTAGCAGAGAAGGATCAAAAGCAACTGCACTGGTGAGGAGTAGGAGTACAGGACCAAATAGAATCTTTGCAGTTCCATCTCTGCCACTTCACATGGTCTTGGTTTCTGGGTTTATTTCTATTTTCTGCTTCTCTCTGTGATCTCTGAGAAATCACATTCAGGCTTTAGAGAAACAGATGGGACTGCTCATGTTCAAGTTATGATAAGAGAAACTACATTCAGGGTCAGATGAGATGCAAAAATAAGTGAAAACTCATCAGATTTTCTGAATAAAGCAAATTTATTAATTTACTATTCTGTTATCCAACTCAACCCTAAGGTAGTGATGTGACAGGAAGCACTCAGTGAAGCTCCTGGGTGAGATTACATTCTAATTTGGAGAAGAGAGGCAACAGCAGGTCAAAAGCAGCAGAAATACCACCAGGATGAAGCATCATCCCGGGAGAGTTGACACTGTATATCAGTGACATCATGTATCAGCAGAGAGCACAAGGTTCTGAAGAGGTCCACGGTCCTTAATCCCATTACATTACTGGAAAATTTTGGAGCAAATTTCAGAAACAAAATCAAGTCCAAGGGAGGATTTCAGTTCCTTTTCTTTGGTAACAACAGAAAAACCTACAACAGAATTCCTCCTGTGAAGAAATTACAGTTTATTTTACCCAAAATGACACTTTTAGGTCTTCTGTGGGATAGATCATGACTGTCAGAGACACTAAACCCAATGCTCTAAGCAGTTTCTGTGAGAAAACAATGGTTAACAGCATTCTGCTTGTAAATCCATACAAAGATCCTTCTAAGGGATGTTCAAGGCAGGCATCTTCCTGAGAAAAGACCTGTCACTGATGAGAGAGTGGTATGCAATTATGAGAAAATATCTGATGCAAGAAAAGAAAAATTCCTTATTTGTAATCAGAGACAGGGCTGATGCTCGACTAGAACACAGTTTGAAGAAAGACAGTACAAAGGCAACATACATCATACTTGAATGATGGAGTGGCAGCATCAAAACAGTTCATCAGCATCAGCTTTGGATCTCAGCATCATAGCTAAAATTTAATTTTAAATTTAAACAAATTCCCTGGCAGGGAAGTGCCTTCAGCTCTGATCGTTACAGACTGACAGCTAACGATGAGAGAAAGAGATGATCAGCGCTCCTTTTATCCAAAAAAGTTATTTTAAAATCTTTGCACAAGTGTATCAGATTGGAGTGAGGTGATGCCTCAGAAAGCACATCTGCCCAGTGCTTCCAAGAAGGGGAGATGATGGCATCCAACCCAGTATTGCTGCCAGTATGAATTGCATACCTGTGATTAAAACAGGAGGGGGAAGATGTTTCAGATAACAGTAAGGCTCTGCTCAGTAATTTTTATTCTCTTTAACTATAGAAGCAGATAACACAAATTCCGATTTCCTGGGATTCTCAAATATATTCCATTTGGAACATAACTGAAGGGAAAATGTGCATGGTCTTTAACAAAAGCAGCAATTCAGACTGGAGAAGAAGAGGTGGAGGGGAAGTGTCGTCATGGTCTTCAGCTTCCTCATGAAGGGAACTGGAGGGGCAGACACTGACGCTGGTGACGAGCGACAGGACCTGAGGGAATGGCTGGAGCTGTTTCAGGAGAGGGTTAGGTTGGAAATCAAGAAAAGGTTCTTCCCCCAGAGGGTTCTGGGTCACTGACCAGGCTCCCTGGAGAATGAGCACAGCCCCAAGGCTGCCAAAGCTCCAGGAGCTTTTAGAGAACGCTCTCAGGGATGCATAGGGTGGGATTGTTCTGGAGTCTGTGCAGACCCAGGAACTGGATGACCCCTGTGATTCCTGTCCAACTCAGGATGTTCTATGAACATGAACTATGACCTATGAACAGTAGTTACTGCAGATGTTTTTTAACTCATTGACATTAACCGGTTAAAAGCAGGTGTCTTTATTTCTAAATTACTTTGTAGTTCATTCAATTTGTTGAGTAACTAGGAGTGTGTGATGAAATGGAAGCCACACAGCAAAATTGTGCTTGCTCTGCTACAAAACTTCTTGTTCACGGAGGCTGACTGATGGATAAATAAATCCCTGTTTTCCCTGAAGCTCTCACAGATATTTGTTAGCTGCTTTTGTCATTATAGTAAAGGCTCACTGTAGTGAGCCTTGTGGTAGCAAGCTCTGCCTGCTAAATTTCTGAACTCTTCATTGAGAGGTTCTGATTTTCAATCAATTCCAAGTAATCCCAGTGAAATGGACAGCAGATATGTCCAACATGATCTAGTTATCTGCATAAAGAGCTTGGTGAAATGACTGCAGGCTATGTATGCATCAAAAGAGCCAGCTCTGAAATCAGAAATGGTGTAATTATGTATTTAATTACTTCACCTAAGGGACAGAGTCATGCAGTCTGGTTGTATTGTTGTGATCTAAACTAATATCTCCACATCAAGGGGTATTTAGGTTGACACTGCCTTGGAGATTTTTGTTCAATGAACACACATTTATAACTTACAAGTAGTATTAGAGTCGTTTCTTCTCTCTCAATTTATCTGTAAGATTTAATTGGACTTAGAAGCAGAGTGATATAAGTATACCTTTCCTGTATGTAATTTTTCTCCAGCATTCTTACCTCTTGCTCATATTTATCCCATATATCCTCTTGTATCAGTATTTCTTCTCCTCCTTTTCATCGATTTTACTATTTCTAATTTCCTGTTTAAACCAGTTATCTTTAGTGTTGGTGTAATATGCTGCAAAGGAAGAGCAATTGGTTGTTCCCTCATCCCATCCCATAATTTGTGCTCAATTTACTTCAAAAAAGTAATTTATTTGCTATAGTTGATCCCAACTTTCTCTCATTAGATTCTTATCTTCACTTCTATAAGCAGGTTAGACTCTTAGTAACATTTTTATAGAAAGGAACTTAATACTCCTGGGGAAATAATTTATGACCTTTGAGAATATTTGTTTTCAGTCTTGTTTTTCGAAGGAAAAAATAGGGATGCTTATGGTTTCAAAGGGAAGTAGAAACTAAAATTCATGACTGTTTTATGAGACATTGACTGGTTTAGTTGGTCACAGACATGACAGTGAGTCAAGCTTCAATTATCATCAGAACTCCAAAAAGTTTTTTACAAGCATATATTTGATATTTAAAGCTACATTTATAATAAAATGTCCTTTTAAAATGGGCAATGGCCCCATGATACAACTAAAAAATATTTTCTCATTAATCTTTGTTAACTACTTTTATTATCACATTCAGTATTGCATCAATGCCTGTCCTGTGCAGCAGTACTGTGAGTCTCCACGCATCGGGTGCCTTCATCATCTCCCAAAACTGAGGCCATGAATCAGCACAGCGAAGGTGTGATAATAGCAGGGAGCAGGGAACCTTTGGATGATTGCACTGATAAATCATGGAATGCCTCTGTGTAGGAGTCAGGGCTGCGTTACATTGCCTCACCAAGACCAGTGGACCTGGATGCCCTCCCAACCAGGCAGATATTCCTGGAGACAATGCACTAATTGAATCCCCATAGAACTTGTTTTCTTCTGCTGCTGTGATGATGAACAGAAGCTACAAGGAAGAACAAGAGGCTAGCAATGACCCTGAAGGTGTAAGGGGGCTGCATGAACAGGGAAACCTTTTCCTGCAGGTCTGACACACAAATATCTTCAGAGATGTGTCGTATAGGTCAAAGGAAGAAACCTTTCTTTAGTTAAATGAAATTTAAGACTACACCGCACAAGTGAACCAGGAGCCAGTTCATCAGCCTCATGTGTATCCCTTTTGGAGATCTGACAACATTCATTAAATCCTGAAATTAAATAATGGTGCTGAATCTGCAATTATATTGAAGCCAGTAAATTCAATTAAGGGTAAGTAGTATACTTTATTTGAATGGCTCACTTGGTGGCTTTTTGGTACATATAAGTAAAAAGATAAAGAGACAATGCTTCTTTTTTTTTTTTTTNAGAAAATTTTTTTTTTTTTTTTTTTTTTTTTTTTTTCAGATTATGCTGTCCCAAATGAAGACCATGCTGAGAACCTTGCAACAGAATCACACAGTACAGCAGAGGTCATAAAGAAGGAAAAGTACTCAGGACAGAAGCAGTTTTTTGCTCCTGATTCATAGCTTTTTCCATTTCCCGTGCTATCACTCACATAATTTACATTAGTCCTCCCCAAAACACTTAGTTACACTCTTATTATACTGAAAAATGTATAAATACACAGTCCTCCAAAGAGCAGCAGAAAACTTAGAAATAGTAGGTAGCTGCATTTTAGAACAGAAAGACTCAGGAAATGCGTTGCTAGAAACCTTGGTTACCTTCTCCACTCTTTCAAAGGGCAAGTTATATAAACCCAGAGAAAACTGAGAGTAGTCCTGGCAAGATACACTCTTCCAATCCAACACCTTTTCCTAAATATCTAATGGATTTCCTCAGTTTTAGAAGCTCCCAGGTTTGCAACACTGGATTTCAGCATATCCCCACCTGCCCAGTCAATTTCCATCCACATTCACAGGTTAAGTCTTTCCCTCCCTGGTTCTTTCTAGTGGGTTTTGTTTTGTTTTGTTTTTGAGGGTAATGGTTTTATTTCATGTCTGCTAGAGCAGAAGACTGCTGGAAGAGTTTTTTTCTACTGCTTTCTTGCAAAGCATGGCAAAGGCTTGGATGTTCTCCGGCGTGTCAAAAAACCTGAGCATGAGTGTCACTTTTCTTCCCCAGCAGAAGAGCCCAGCCAGCGAGTTGGTGCACAAACACATGGCATCGGCCCCAGCTGCTGCTACCACTTCCTTCCATTGTGCAAGAAAACAGTTTCCTTGGCTTCTTTCCACAGGGGGCTGTGGGCTTTGATCAGGGAGCGGCAGGCGGTGTGTCCCTGAAGCTCTGGCTGAGTTAACCAAGGCATAAAGTCTGTGGCGTTTTCTCAGTCACGTACCAGCCCTGGGCAGGTTTGAAAGCTGCCTGTTCAGCAACAAAAACTAATCATCTCCCCTGTCTGCCATATGCAGTCAGACCTATCTTGAGTTTCCTAGGTCTTCCCCTGCCTACTCTGGGAGTTGAGGTGCTGTCTTTGAGGTTACAGAGCTGGCTTCAGGAGGCAGATGCTTTAAAAAAAGCTTTTATGTTCTTAGCATCTGCTCAGCCACTTGCAGCTGCCATTTTAGTGTGGGCCTCGCCTCGAGGGTAGATCGGAAGGAAAAGAAAAATGGCTTTCAGGATGGATTAGTTTTGGGAAGAGTATTGTGTGCCAAAGGCAGTGCAGAAAGAAGTAAACATTCAAGCAGACAAGGATGACATCATTTATTCAGTGGAACTGACAGGGGCAATGTGAGAAGCTGTAAAAGCAGATAAGAGGGCTGAGGTTTGAGGGCAAGGCATTAAAACTGGAGAAGGGAAAACGAAGAAGCAGAGCTTGTTTTTCTAAGCAGTTCTGTGCCTATGCAAGCTACACACCTCCCACTCAAAAGTTCATATCCACCCATTCACTGCGGAATATCCCCTGAACCACACTGTTCACAGGGCCTTTACTGGGTCATCTTGACACTGGGCTTTCAGAGCAGGGGAAGAGAAAGAAATGTTCAGTTATAAGCTTAGGAGAAAAACTGCATTGTGGGTTTGGAACACTGAGGCACTGCTTTATTAATTAAAATTAGAGGTGAAAAGGAGTTTGGTTGAGTGGGTTCAATAAAGACACCTGGATTTGGTTTTGAAGGCAGAAGTGGCATTTTTAGGATATTGCATGTCTGGAACAAAAGAAGGATAACAAAGGCTTGCCCACAGAAATAGGCTGTGATGTTCTAGGGAATAAGAACAGTTATTTTGCTACCAGCTGTAATAAGTGTCAAGTGCTAGCAAGATCAATAGGAGAAACTGAAAAGAAACCAGCTGTAAGATGAGGCCCAAATATGAAAAAATGAGAGCAGGGCTAATTCTGAAGGTCATGGATAATTGTTGTCACAAGTAAAACTGATCTCCGTGCAGGTCTTGATATTTCTCATGAAAATCAGCTCACTTCAATCCCTATTGTTTCAAGTAAGGACATGGTAAAAAATAGTCACTTTTTTAACACATACCTAATCCTCTATCCACTTTCTGCCTGTAAGTAATTTGTTGGTTGCACTGGAAAAGATGGAAGGTGAGTTAAAGGAGCAACCCCCTGGACACCTTAGAAGCTTGAAGCAAACCTAATAAAGACAATTCCCAATGTTCCTGACACAACTCTGAGAAGAGGGAGCACCAGAAAATTAGTACCTCTGTGTGAAGTTTTTATCTGACTTTTCATTAGAAAAGGGTTTTTTTAGGTGATTGGCTTGCCCAAATTCAAAATAGTTTATAAACACAGAGTAGGAAATATTCCTGCCATTATAGACGTTGGCTGTGAATAGATATCTTCACTCGCACCTTGGGAGGTGCCTTTCTGGGTGGGTGGAGCCTTTTATATTTTGGTTTGGGTTTTTTTTGTTGTTGGTTTGGTTTTTTCTTTCCTTAAGCTACTATGAGAAAGGGGAGAGGATGAGACTTTGTAGGAATCATGCACCTGGTTTCATAAGAAGACCTCCCATCAGATTCTGTACTTGGAAGCAGTAGCTTTTCCTCATAATGGAAACTGGATTTAAAGATTGAAATGATCTTTGGGACAGAAGGCTTCTTACTCACAGCAGTAAAAACTGTTTCCCCCAGTGAAAAAGACACATACATACATGCCTGCACTCACACATATCCAATGCACAAGACAGAAAACAGACATTTTATGAAAAAAAAAAAAAGGTTTTATCTTCCCAAAATCTTGCTGGAACATTGGAAATGAAGTCCTGTTCTATCCAGAAATACCAGTGGCTGGAATGGACTGACTTATGACAGCACATTTTGAGTGTCTGTATGCCATAATTCACATTCGAGCAATTTTTAAGTGTTCTTATTATGTATTGAGTCCTGTCAATGCACTTATATATACTTCTAGAGGATGATTTCACGTAAGAATTTTTGGGATCTAGATGGGAAAAATAACAGTTCAGATTCACGACAAGCCAGGTAATTAGATGGTCCTCCTTCAAGGATTTCAGGGTTTTTTCTGGCTTACCTTGACCACCTGTGGTGGCTGGTTCAGTATCCCTTTTACCACTGCAGTAAATATTCTTAGCTGTGATTTAAAGAAACGGCAACAGGTTCTGTGTTTGTTCAGATTTTATGGCCCAATTATTGTTTCTCATTCTCAGAGATGAGGCTAATTATTTTACAATTAGTCATACACAGACAAAACATATAATCTCTAAAAATTACTATTAAAACATTTATAATGGGAAATGTACACATACTGAATTGTATGTCACGTACCCTGATTATTTAGTTATATTGACCGTATGTTATTTTATTTGCCTGTTATTTGTTAGAGGCATTGAGAAAAGGAAAGTAAAGGTGCTTGAGGTATCAATTCAACATTGTTTTGTTCCTGTAGAAAAGGCCAGGGAAAAGAATCTGGCAACTTGCCTTGACATCAACCATCTGTAAATTCATCATTCTTTGGATCCCTAGGTAATTTAGTTTCAGCCAAAATGAGCATTCTCAATGTTGACAAATGGTCTTGCTACTTTTCCCCAACAAAAGTAGTTTTGTTGGAGATTTGACCTTATGGAACTCCTGCTTCCCTTGAAAAAACTAGAAGTACAAGAAAAAACCTTTATGATTAATTGCCACTACTGCCACTTTTTCAGCTATTAGTTCAATTAAGAATTTGGCAATGGGTAGTTTCACTGAACAATTATGCTTCAGTAACCTTCATAAACTCTAGAGAATTTTAATATACATTTTTATAAGGAACCCTTTTCTTTGTGAGGTCTAAGCAGTATTTTCTGACACCTCTCTTGACTCTCCTATTAATGTATGCCTTGCTTTTCTTCCATAACCACATCACAACCCCAAGATATAGTAGAGTGACAAGTAATATGCATAAAGTCCTGGATCATATTCAGCATCTAAGATGTAGAATATCAATCTGATGTAGGATATCCATCTTTGATCTAATGACTCACAGAAATTGTCAACTTCCTCTCTCTTATAGAATGTCTGATTTTATATTTCCTTTATAATTGCAGAGTTGAGAGAAAAAAAAAAAAAGAAGAAAGAACATCACAGGAAGACTGTATAGGCCATTCCCATGCCTTAAACAGAACTAAATCTATTATGTCATCCATGCAGATGTTTTCCTAACATCTTATTGAAGACTTTCACAAAATCCCTAGGTAATATAATACAATAATA
>VZTX01020342.1:30337-48927 GCA_013400915.1 Pardalotus punctatus
TAGGTAATATAATACAATAATAAATCCCTCAGTGCTATTAGATGATGAAAAATGCTGCTGCAATTTCAGCCCATTATTACTCATCCCACACCTAGGAAAAAAGGACAACAGCTTTTGCTTTACTTCTTCCTCCTAACACACTATTTTTTATGTTCTTGAAAATTATGATGTCTACTCCTGGGCTCTTCATAAATTAAATAACATTGGTCATTTCAATTTTTCCCAGATGTTCCACTCTCTAAACACCAGATTATTTCTGTTACCCTAACCTGAATGTCTTCAGGGTTCCAACTGACTCCCAATCGCCTTCATTTGTAAGGACCAAACTGAGCAAAGTTGTCCATTTGTAGGCATTCCCACAGTGAGACAGCCTCATTTCTTCTATTTATGCATCCCAGAAAGGTAGTATTTCTTTTTTTCCTCTCCAAAAATGGTGGTGAATTTGTTCAGCTTACTATTTGTTGTGACAGAGATTTTCTGCAGGGTTGGTCCAGTCATTCTCCATTTTGAAATTTTATGGATTACTGTTGGTTTTTTTTGTTTTTTTTTTTTTTAAATTTACACAGCTGTTCCCTACGCTTTTGGCTGAAATGTGTCCTTTCTCCTTAGTTACACCTGTTCTTACAAGATCAGCTCAGATTCTAAGCCTCAGGGGGGATTGCACCCTTGATTTCTCTTCACCTTCACATAATTTTTAATTTTAGCAGACAGATCTACTCTTCTATACTTCAATTAATTAATTAAACTCTTACAATACTCAGCATATCCTCACAGAACTTCATTGGCAATAAAAGGTTGGTAACTTTTTAGTTACTCACATCACAGAAGTTTCGTTTGGACTTCGAACCCTTCATTGCCTTTAAAGATGTGTCCTGTTAGTGCCAAAAGTACAATCACACCTCATACCTGTCACATCGCAGTGTGTCATGGTGGCTGAGTGTAGGCACAGTTGAGGTCTCACCAAAGGAGACAGCCTTTGGAAGATGAAAAGCTTCAATCCATTTCACTCAAGGATTAACAGCTTTGACACAATTATAGACAGGCATGGCTGTTTCAAAGATGTCTCAAATGATTTTACTGGAACATTTTCCTGCTCTCCTAGTGAAAGGTATAGCGAAGCTGGCGTTAATTTTATGGTTTAACATATTATCTAAATGAGTTCTGAGAAAACCTTGTCTTCTAAGAAATCTTTTATGTTCTTGTTAATGATCAGTTCTGTTGTACATGTTCTCCAGAAGATTTTGTTTATATGCTTCATTCTCCAAGATGTATCTCTCGTCTTATTTATCAACGTGTCTTGTGTATTTTCCTTTACTTCAGTGCTCTGCTGGCCTGGTCGTATTATTTGGTGTCTCCTATTTAATATTCAAAAACAAGTATTAGTCATAGGATTTGATGCTGTGTTGAATCAGTTTCATATGATTTCTGCTTTGTGACCAGTAGCCCAAAGACATTAACTCATAGATGTGTAAAAGAAGCTATTTTCAGACAAATCATCCTAATTATTTATGTGTTTTTCAGGTCCATTGAAAGGTATTGAACAAACTAGTGTCAATCCTACGTCTGGCTCAAAAAGTACCTTAGGAAGCTAAAAGGGTTGGTTTTTTACATTTTTTCCTTAGGCATCTGCTGGTAAGACATATTGGAAGATAATTAGTGGTTCACTCAATATCCAAATAGACTATATGGATTTCTAAAGACCTTTTCTCAGACGGTGCATTTTTTAATATGGCACCTGTGTAGTTTCCAAAATAAAGGGATTTTTCCAGCAACTCAAAATTTTAGTAAAGAATAAGTTATAAAGAATATGCAAAGGGTTCTGATTTAAAAATTAATTTTCAGTCTAAACATGTTACCTACTAACCAGCCTTTGTGATTAGGTACTTGGGCATTTGGACTGGGGAAACAGCAGTGGCCATGTCACATGTTTTTTGAGATGCAATTAGCATAGTTATCAGACCTCGTTCATGTTAGCAGCCTAGGCAGAGATGTGGTGTAGATTCATTTCCATGCACAATAAAACCAGCTATCTGATAGTAGAAAAGTTAAATGGCATTTTACTTCAGAAGGAGCAGTGCAAGGTACTTTAATAATTTACAAATTCTTCACCTTCCTGCATGCAAGGGTACTTTTCGTTATTTCAGATACTTTTCTTGATTATGATTTTCATCTTGTTCTGTGCTTTTCTGGTCTTTTTAATATCTTTGATTATTTGCACAACGACTTCCCTCTCAGATGTTTCAAAAAACTGCTCTTGGGCCTTCTCTTCCTAATGATTGTGTCTGACTCTCACCTTGGATGACTAGTGTGGAACAGCAGTCATTGACAGCAGATGATGGTGTAAAACTCCCTTTATGTGCTGCCCTGCTCAGACGTACTTTTGTGCTCACCTCTGCCACTAAAATCTTCATTTTAATGGTAAATGAAGCATATTTCTAAAAGACTGCACACTAGCAGCATAGTTAATATTGCAAATCCATTTTTGTCGTACACCTGGAAGAAATCAGTGCTATTAGCTTCTTATTTTCCCCAAGCATTAAATTTACGCAACACTAAATTAACACAAAATTCCTCTTCAAAAGGCTCTGTAATAAATGAATGGGAAAGTGCAGTTAAAATTTTGACTCTTACAGCATTTTCGCTACTTAAAAAGGTCAGTGTCTACCCAAAGCATGTATAGGTAATTAACCACTGGAATACCTTGCCCAGGATAGAGGAAATTTTTCCTCTACTTTTGGGTATTTTGTCAAGGTTTTGACAGCAGAGCTTGATGTAGGAAATACTGAGTAATTCCACATTCTCTGTTAAGCAAGAAGCAGACAAACCCCACCATTCTGCTCAGACTTGAAATTTATGATTATAGAACAGGAAAAGGTAAATAAATGTGGTCTAGTGATCTTTTCCCATTTTTTTCTAAGGAATTTATTATTCAGAATAAGAATGCTGAAGTGTCACAAACAAACACACACATTTCTATGCAGGCATTTCCCCTCTGCATCATGAACCTGATAGACGCATCTCCCTTTCTCAGTCATTGGGATGTCTCCATGCCAACTGCTACAAAACCTTCCATCATTAAAAGACTATAATCAGAGTTCTGCTTTTACTGAAAACAAACTTGTAGATTGGAGACAAGCAGAATATTCATCAGAATTCAATGAGCCACCACTCTATAGACTAGACATTAATACTCCTCGGATATCAGATTTCCACAGACTGTAATTTATAAAGCTTAAAAGGGTCAGGCATCATAAAATTGTAAGGAGTTCACCAGTATTTTTGGGGCTGAAAATTATTTGGACCATGCATGATAACATCCAATGGCAAGAGCCATTCCCTGAGCAACCTGGTCTAGTGGAAGGTGTCCCTGCCCATGGCAAGGTGTTGGAACAGGATGGTCTTTAAGGTCATTTCCAACCCAAATAATTCTGTGATCCTATGATTCATCTCTACTAGATGTGGAAACGTCTTAGTTATACAGAAATGTTAAAATCTAGTACCTCATGTCCAAAGGGTATAGTGCTGTCCTCAGGCTGCCCACTGCTCTGAAAAAGCTCCACTCAATATCCCAAATAAAAAGGAAAGAAAGATCTCAATGATCTAGGAAAGTTCTAAGGAAAAAGTAATTGATCTTAAGCAGAAAAAATCAACAAAAGGCAGTACAAAACCACAGGATGCATTCAAGCTGTGGGAAATAATTTTACAAAAGTGAGTAAGAAATAAATAAATAAGTGGGTAAGAAATAAAGCTTTTTCTTAATTTAATTCTAAAGTTCTTAACAAAACACCGTGATACTGTGACACCATTTTGGCATTTCTTGGGTTCAGACAACTCCTCAGTGACTCTGGTGGAAATTCAAAATAAATGCAATCCTCCAGTCGGCAAAAATCAGACCCAGGGACAGCTAAGGCATGGAAATGCAGTATCCATGTAAGCAGCTGGAGGTGTGAACACACAGGATTTTAAACTAGCAAGTGCATTGTGAACACGGCTCAGGAAGTCTACTTAGAAACAGCCATTAATAAAACAACCAGGGAAAATAAAACATGGGAATTTGATGTGAACCATGTGCCAGCCCTGGCCTGTGCTGCCGCTCCCCAGTGCAGGGGCCAAGGCCAGGCTGCTGAGCTGCATGTGGCCCTTCAGTGCTCAGCATGGGGCTCTCGCACTGGGCTGAGCAGACAGCTCTTCACAGCCACTGCCGGGAGCAAAACCCGGCAGTCTGGAGGAGAGATTCAAAGAGACAGCCTGAGACATGCAGAGGGGTCTGGCAGGGTGGCAGTGACTGATGCCGACAGATCCGGGCAGAGCGAAGTCAGTAGAGGAATGATAATGCTGTATCTCCAGGATGACAGGAGCTGCCATCCAGCCCAGTTCGTGCAGCTGCTGGACCTAATAAACCAGTGATAGGCTGTGTTGGAAAAATAAATGCATCAGCTTCATGTTTCACCCCCAAATTTAACCACTTTTCACACCAGTGGAAGTAACACCAGTGCTAAACGAGCCCTGAGGGTACAGTGAAATCATGCCGGTCTGGAAAGGTCCTTGTAAACCTCCCTGCAGGATCTGCTCCAGCCAACACTGCTCAGCTACCCCTCAGAGACAGGGGTGTGAAACATAGCCAGTTTGTTATTCCTGACTTGGAAAAACAGCTAACCTTGCACTTAAACTACTTTGTGCTTTAACTCGTGCTCAACTGCTCACCTACACTGCGGACTCTGTGTATACACAAAGATAATTAGGGGAATGGGGCAACTCTCCTTTGAGGAAAGGCTGAAAGAATCTGGATTGTTCTACCTGGAGAAGGCTTCAAGGTGACTTTATTTGCCACCTTCCTGGACCTTAAAGGGTTACAGGAGAGGGACTTTGGACAGGGACCTGGAGTGACAGGAAAAGGGGGAATTGCTTCACATTGAGAGAGGGCAGGATTAGACAGGATATTGGGAAGGAATTCCTGGTTGTGAGAGCGGTGAGGCTCTGGCACAGGTTGCTCAGAGAAGCTGTGGCTGCCCTGGATCCCCAGAAGTGTCCTAGGCCAGGCTGGACAGGGCTTGGAGCAACCTGGGATGGTGGGAGGTGTCCCTGCCCATGGCAGGGGGCGGAACAAGATGGTCTTTAGGATCCTTTCCAGTCCAAACTATTCTGTGACTCTGTGATCCAGAGTAGCTGTGGGATTCCCCTGGCCTCCTTACTTGGACGGGGTTCTCATCCCCATCACTCCCAGGCAAGATGCACAGCTGGAGATGAAACACATTTTCAGGTTTGGGAGGAAGAAAGCTTGTTCAGTTTCTTCCCACAGTCCTAGGGACACAGGACTCAGCTCCCCAGAGCTGTTACTCAGGCACTTTACAGCAGGTTTAAATTCACACTTTAAAAGGAGAAAGTGAATGATAAGACAGAGGTCAATATTTTAGCATGTAGTAAGGATTTGGGATTTTTACAGTAATTACTTTAAGCGCATCTGTTTTTCTCACACTCTGCCTAATCTTTCTGACTCCACGGGTGCTCCCCCTCCACCTCTGGGTGTCCCCTGTGAGGGTCTGCAGCCCTTGGTGGCCACAGGAGCCACAGGAAGATGGTCCTGATGCTGGAGGCAGTGAGATGCCACTTGTGGCACAAACGCTGTAGACAATATCCGGCAGTGCTAATCACCCATGAGCTCCCAGGGGTGATTTTCTGTAATATTTCTGTTTCTTCACTGTGCTCAAATCATCATGAAAGCATATAATCACTGCCATGCCTGTGAGTTGTCTGAACAGAAGTGGGATTTATAAGGCAGAGAAGACTGGGATGGAGAAGGATCTCCTGGGTGACCACTGAAGGACTCAGTCCAGCTCCAGACACTGAGTTGAATTCTTAGCAAATTAGCATCAACCTGGAGCACCAATCACGTCAGCTACCTTATCAGAGAGACTCTTTGGTACAAGATAAGATGTTTTCTGTTACCTGCATGACATGTATGTTGCCTTGTTGGCATTCCTGCCTTCCAAGTTTCGCTTCTGGGTTTCACAAAGGATTCTTGAAGGAAAAATCTGATTTCCTCTCCTTTCCCACATTACACATTTGAGAAGTTTAATCATTAACATGAGGTGTCTCTGAGCATAAGGAAGTTGGTCTGCAACCAAATACATCTGAAGGTTTCACCAACGTCTCTTTCTTTCAGTGCTGCATCCAATTAAACTAGAAATCCAAATGATTTGCCTCCTCTCCCATAGAGAGCCTGCAACTATACAGAGGCACAGTGAGCAAATTGCATGATTATTGCTTTTCCCAGAGAAATTGTTCTCTGTTAAGATGTGATATTAAAGGCAGGGCATGCTGTGCAGAAAACAGGCTAAAGCAAGCCAAGCTTTTGGATGTTTCATTGTGGTTTGTACTATTTTCCTGCGATATTGTCATTCTAGCTGCAGTTGCTAGCTGGCAGGAAAGAAGAACTACCTACAAATATTTTGGGGGTAAAAATTAAGAGTTTTATTAAGTGCAATGAGAAAAGTAGAATTTTATTAAGGAAAAAACCCCTAGTTCATTATCACTAGTTCATTATTACTAGTTCATTATATATTTAAATTTTTTGGCGATTTTATTTTTTATGGAAGTGCCAAACTGGCACCACAGCCATTTCATCCTGGGCTGTCTGAAATACATTTGCACCCAATGCACATGCTGATGGGGAGGGAAAGCAGGAGGCTGGGTGAGGCACAATCCTTCAGCTGGGGTTGGGTCTGGGGACACAAACGAGTCCCACAGAGCTGCACAGTCACATCAGAGCATCCCTGCCCCGTGACATGGCTGGCTGAGCCACGATGAGAAGGGAGCATGAAATGGTGATCAAAATGAGTGAGCCTCGTGCATAATTCATGAGCTGAAACAAACCTTTGTACCAGACAAGATCACCTATTGAACTCCTCTTCAACAGACTATTGCTTGCTTGCACTGCACAAGATCCATCTCACTCCACTGAGTCCCTGAATGGGAGCAGCACCAGCCTCCCACATTATCCTGAAACAATGTCCTGGTCTTTCTTTTAGAGGCAAGTAGGCAATTTGGGCTACAGAGCCCAATCAATCCCTGCTTCTTCTTCTCCTTCTAAGGATGCCAGCAGAGCAACTAATTATCATCTCCTCTTCTAGGATGGGCTCATTGTCAGCTGGGGACCAGGATGAGGACTCCATTCACTCCCCAATATACAATGCTCCAGGACTAACCAGACTGACATCAGTCAGTGCTGACTTACAGAAACCGTCTAACGGCTCTGGAACCAAAATAATGCTAATGTGGGGGGAATGGGGAGTGAGGGAACATCTCACCACTCCTTGGAAAGGCCTGGTACTATTAATTTCCCCAGCTCCTTCTCTAGACAGAAGCTTCTTATGGATTGAAAAGCGAAATATGAGAAAAAGAGCAGTATAAAATGTGGACAGGAAAGAAATACCATGATAGTATTCCAATGACTAAGTTAAAAGTCCAACTCTGATTTGTAAAATAAACCTATCCCCTAAATTCTTGAAGATTTTAGTTAAGCCAAATTTTCAATTTCACATGAAAATATATTTTTTTCTTTTTCCCTAACCTTTTTTTCCCTCAAAATGACAACAAAGATCAATCCTCAAAAAAACCCCCACAAACAAACAAACAACACACAAAAAAAACCCAACAAAACAAGCAAAGGAAAAAAGAAAAAAGATTCATCTGTCTTGTATTTTTTCTTCAGACCTTTGAGCCTGGGGGTCACCAGAGTCAACTGAAACCCAAGTCCAAATGATCTCATTAGAGACATCCAACATGGAGCACAGAGTGGGGAGATAAGATCCCACATAAACAAAAAGAGCAGCACCAAGCTGACACACCAGAAGGAGGCACTTCAGAGGGGAGAAAAAGAAAACAACAGCATCTTTAGCCTGCCCTCCTTCAAAGATGCTGTAACCGGAAATGAGCAGTTTCCCTCATTTGAGCCGGTCTTTTCATTATTCAATCAGGTGAGGGCAACTGAGGGAAGAGGAAAACGGCTGAGCTGTTAGTTAGCTGGATCTATTTTATTTTATTTTCCCCAGGCAAAGCAAAAGAAAATGTCTTACACTAGATCATGACCCCTACACATTTATCAACTGTTCTCTGCTTGCAACAAATTGCCATTTATCCTTCCCTTTGCACTCTGTTTGGGGTAAGAAAAGGTTTGAAATCTGCAAGTCTACATGCACTTCCCTGTTGCTGTTGTCTGATTTTATTTTAATTAATATGTGTACTCTAAAAGGTGCCAAGGCTAAAGGGCTACATCTCCTGCTGGGGCAAGTTCCTAGAGGTTAATGTAAATGTAATGTAATGTAATGTAAAGTGGTGCCTCTGATTTACACCAGCAGGGGATTTGGCCCACTCCACCTGAGCAGTGTATGAAGCATAGTTCTGGTTTTCAGGTCAAGCAGGAAGCTGCTATAAAAGTTTCAGCAGCTTCCAGAGGTTCATTGGGAAGAGGCAGGTGAGGGAAACAAGGGGTTTTATTCTGTGCTGATGAAAAATGCTCCACGGCATTTCTGGACCTCAAAATCCTGAATTTACCCAAGTTATCCTCAGAGCTGTGAGGAGGGCTTGCTGTGAGCTCACTGCCCTGGATTTCAGGAGAGCAGACTTTGGCCTCTTCAAGGACCTACTGCTTAGCATCCCACGGGATAGAACTCTGCAGGGCAGAGGGGCCCAAGAATGTGGTTGAATTTAAAGGATCCCATCCTGCAAGCTCAGGAATGATGCATTCCAAAAAGGAGGAAATTGGGCAGAAACACCAGAAGGCCTCTATGAATGGATAAGGAGCTGCTGAGAAAATTCAGAGCGGAAAAAAGAAGTTCTCAGGAAGCAGAAAAGAGGAAGAGTGGTCAGGGAGAAATACAGGGAAATAGCGTGGGAATTAGGGACAAGGTTAGGGAAGCCATGGCCCACTTAGAATTGAGTCTGGCCAGGGATGTCAAGGACAAGAGGAAGGTCTTTTAGGGGTATGTTGCAAATGAGAGAAAACAGGCTTAATGTGGATCTCCCAGTATGGAAATAGGAGACCCGACTGCCTTGGACAGAGAGAAGGCTGAGCTTTCCAATAAATTCTGTGCCTCCAGCTTCAATGTCAGATGCTCCAGCCACACCACCCAGGTCACCAATTTGGTGACCTTCTACGACAGGGTCACAGCCTTGGCGCAACAGTCTTTACATTGTTTCATCCATTACTGAGACTAGCGGTGATGGCCTAAAAATCAAAATTTTTGTTTCTGCCAATCTCTTTTTCACAAATTAAGCACCTATAACAGTGGATTTTAGCATAGATGGAACCTGAATTTACAATCTCAGAAAATAACAGAAGAAGAAACTGTTAAAAATAAGATACATTAAAGAAAATCTGGGTTTGGGGCAGATGAGGTTGTTCTTTGCTGATGACCCTACATGTTTGTCTGTGAGGTTCCCTGAATGACATGTTTGCAAAAATTCTCCAAAGTTATATGAGGTGGTGCAATTTTTTAACCTCAAAATGTGCATGTTTGTTTTCCTTAACCAAACTCACACTTTGTGGAAAAATACTGTAAGACAAAGCTCCAGAAGGAGAAGTCCATGTGGGCAATAGTTCAGCAGAAACAAACTGTCTGCAATGTGAGGAAGAGGAACACAGGAAGCTTCTTGTACTTCCCTGAGAAAGGAATGAAACAAAGGATGGAGTGATGCAGAGGTGTCACAGTCATGCTCTGTTTAAACAACAGGACTTATGGGAACTAAGACAAAAGAATGGACTAACCAGTGACCACATGTTGTTTCATTAACTCAAAATTACATACTACTTTTCAAATCCTTGCACGTGCTAAAGAAGTAAAAGCTGTACATGCTTTACATGTATGACCCAAGACACCCAAACTCCACCTAAACATGAAATTACATCAGCTGAAACTTTATCTTTTCCCCTCCCTCAACAATATAAATAAAGCTGAAGAGGGAAGGGAGCTTAGAAGAGACTCCACTTTTGTATCCTGGGATGACTGGTGGGTTGTCCCCATTTCCTCTTCCATAAAGACACCTATTGGGTAAGTTTTATTTGATGATAATACTATTCCTTATGAGTTCTGATATCAGTGTATGTACCAATGGCAGTTTCTGAACTTCACTCTGTTAGAGCAATCAATAGATCTGACCATTTGTAAATCTCTTATTCTGAGTGTGACCAGACTTACACTGTTGGAAACACAACATTTTTGAATCTGGGGTGATGAAAGTTATAACGTTATCAGACTTATACTGCTGATTTGGTTGCCCTAAAATATTATCTGTGAATCATGAGGGTCTCCCAGGGATTTGGACAAACAGATAATACAGAGGTGGGCAAGGTCTAACTGGTCCCTGAGCTGTTAGTAATGCCGCGGACTTATCAGTGCAACATGCCTCCTTAAATGTGACAATTGCTTTGCATCTGCTATATTTGAAGCTCTATATGTGTGTCTTTAAGACTGAAGACATTCAGGGCCAGCTCGTATCTTCAGCCTTGCTATACAAAGCTGTAACAGCCAAGATGCTGTATGGCGGTGTATAGGTACCGCACATAGCGACAGCCTGGCAAAAGCTTGGGGAGAAGCTTGCACGACAGCTGGCTCTATCTAGTCACATTTGACTTATTTCATAACAACTGAAAAGCCTTATGTTGAAATATTTGTAAGCAAAATCCCTGGTCTGTTAAAACTAGTTAAAGATAGTGGCTGCAAGCTGAAGGCATAGCTTGCGCAGCAACGTAGAAAAACCCATCAGACTTTGAAAAGAAGCACATTTAACTGGATCAGAGGATCACAGAAGCATAGAATCATAGAATCACAAAGTGGTTTGGGCTGGAAAGGACACTTTACAACTATCTAGTCCAACACCCCTGCAATGAGCATGGTCTCTGATGTAACAGACTGTGTCTTTGCATCTGTACTTCCTACAGCTGAAGGCATAGGCTGAACGTTGTCATCCGCTGCCTTCTGAAGGCAGAATTATATGGCACAGCCACTGCTGGGATCCTTCTGAGAAGAAGCAAAGCCTCACACACAACTGTTTACAGCATTGAGAAAGCCTCTACACTTTGTTTCCTTCCATAAGTTAAATAAACCCATCATTGTCCTGACTCGTTTACTTCCTGGCCATGACTAGCCATCCTGGCCATCCACTGACGGAATTCTTACACTAACCACAGTTTGGAAAGGGTCCTATCATCTTTTGGACTTGGAGACCTGGATGGGCAATGCTGCTGCAACACTGAAGTGGGGAGAGAAATACCAAATTCTGCTACATGGGACTGTGACTCTGCAGGTCCCAGTCACAGGGGAGGTTGCCAAGACAGGAACCCCGTGTGCTTCACTTTGCTTGCTCAGTGGAGGGAAATGTTGAATGTTATTGTGGTGCACAGAGCAGGATCCTCCTGTCAGGGAAGAGACTGGAAGAGATAATCTCACTCTTCAGCAAGTAAATAACTAAGAGAAAAAGATCACATTACAGCCTCCTGTCAGGATGTCCTTCTTGCCATTGTTTACAAACTGCAGGCATCTTTACTGCTATTTTTTCCCATAAGATGACACCTGGGAACCTAAAAGTGTCAGACTACATGTCTGGAAAAATTGCAGGCTGCTTCAGGACACTGATTTATATTCAATCCAGTCCTTTCCAAGAAATTGGTATAAAGTTAAAGTTACCTCAACAACAACAAAAAATGTCACTTTCTCTAAACTAAAAGGAATGTGACTGAAGCTCCATGTCACTCTGGAAACTTCTGATGCATTGTAAACTTCTGTGGACAGCTAACTACTCACTATTTCCTTGAGGCCACACAAAAATAAGATACTACAAAAGTAAAAAAAAAAAAAAAAGTCTTAAAAAAGCAGATGGTATCATCATCATATCTTCTGGTTAAAAGTCAAATAGGCTTAGATTTTATTTGACTAATACCTTTCACATATGATACAACACAAATGGCATGGAAATATTAGGAAAAAAATCTTTAGTGTGAGGTTTGATGAGGCCCTGGCTACCCAGGGAAGTGGTGGATGTCCCATTTCTGGAAATGTTCAAGTTAGGGTTGGATGGGGCTTGGGGCAACCTGGACTAGTGGAAGGTGTCCCTGCCCAGGACACAGGGTAGAACGAGATGATCCTGCTTTCCAACACAGGCCATTCTATGATTCTGTGATTCAAACAGGAAAATACTTTCCTCTGCTTTCTGAGCTCCAAAATCAGTATTAGAAAGAAATTCTTGAAGGGGAGGAGAGTGCCAGATCACAGCCATTGGCCTGTGTCGAGTTCCTGTGCCCCTTGAGAGTGAGGTGCAGAGAAGGCAGCAGCTTTAAAAATTTTTCCTTTCTATACTGTGAATATATGAAGCTGTTTCTCCACCGTGCAACTCCATGATTCATTGTGGGGAAATCTTTCTTTCCAGAGGCCACACACATTTCAAAGCTTTTATAGGTGCATCACACTTTTCTGCAGTTTTTTTCAGACATGTGGAAGAAAGGGAGAAGTCATTTATGGCTCTACAGTCTGAGCCATCAGAGTTATGTTAGATGTGCCCTGGAGCCCTTTTAACCTACGTAATTGTTTTTGGGTCTCCCTGAGAAACCTTTTACTGGTAGAAGATAAAGACAGATATTCTGCTTCCAGCAGGATCTTTCCTTCTCCTTTAGCTGAAGGTAAGACCAGAGAAGTGTATCACTCATACCTTTTTCTAAATATAAACACACATAGACATTTAAACTGAAAACACTTGCTTTCAGAGAATTGAAATGTTTTCTTTTCTGTTGGAACCAGTAACATAAAAATACCTCCCAATAATACCAGTCTTCAGGTTCAGCGTTTCTAGCATCTCAACTTGGACAGCAGTTAATCAGACATGGACATAAGCACATACTGAAACTCTTTAATTTGTCTATTCCACCGCAGCTTTGGCAACTTCCTGTCCCTCATTTTTGGAGAAAATTGTAAGTGCAAGGAGTGCTGTTTCTCGGGGCTGTGGACCTACAGGATTAGCCAATGCAGCTCTGCTGAAAAGTCCTCTCTAAGGGCACAGATCACAGAATGGTTTGTGTTGGAAGTGGCCTCTGGAGATCATCCAGTTCAACCTCCCCTGTAAAGCAGACTCACCTTGAACAGGTTGCATAGGATCATGTCCAGATGGGGTGTTAATATCTTCAGAAAAGGCGACTTCACCACTTCACTGGGCAGCCTGTTCCCATGCTTAGTCACCCTCACAGTAAAGAATCTTTTCCTGTGTTGTGGTTTCTGCCCATTGCCCTCGTCCTGTCAGTCAGCACCACTGAAATGAGTCTGCTCCATTCCTCTGCAGCTTCGTCCCCCATGACCCTCACCTCTTATCCCATCTGTACACTGGGCTGCCTTGGAAGATAAGATATTTGTACAGTCTCAAAGCAGACAGCATCTCGGAATCATCCTCACAGACACAGAAAAAAGCTCCTTCTCCCTGCTCCTCAGCCATCTCCTTTGCTCAGCTATGCTGGACCAGTCCAACGAGTGACCAGAAGGAGAAGTTTCCCTCTTCTTGTAGAAAAAAGTTTCACCACCATTTAATATTGTCTTTGGTTCCCAAGGAGAGGATTACCAGTCTGACCCTCCATGTTTCTTCAGGGGTACAGCTCACCCTCAGGTGTTGCTTTTCCTTCCCTGGATCTTTAACTCCACCATGGAGATTTCTTCCCTTGAGCACACATCTACTGCTGCTGCCTTTTTAGTAATAACTTTAAATCTGCTGGGGTTTTTTTTATTTCCACTAATGGTCCTATGTTTGCATGCCTGTATAGATGCTTGGAATTTTATATATACATATATATTAAGAAACGCCATTTATTCTTTCCTCTTGCTTTTCTATTACAAAGTCTCTAATGTGCTGTGCTAAAGGTGGGTGGCTTTAAAGGAGGCTGATTTCATTAGGTTTTTATTGTGTTTAAAATGTGGTTCCATTTATTGTGCTAAACACTTGGCAGCCTTTGTCACGTCCTGTCTCATGAAGGCACTTGGAAATGAGCACTCGCATAGAAAGCTGCATCAATTTCCTCCCTCCCCAATCCCTCCCCAAGCAATATAGGTTTGTTTCTTTAGCTGGCAGTTAATCCTTCCAAGCTTGGCCCCCTTTCTGAAATTAACTCATCGAATAATGGACATGCTCCATTAAAGTGATGAAGATAAAAACTCTGCCAGTCCCTGACTTAGTAAGAAAACCATCTCATTCGCAGGCCAAAAGAACACACTTGAGCTGGGACAAAGGATCTGTGTAATTGAGAGCCAAGTCTCCCCTCCCATTTATATCCACAAGTTGGTATTCTTTGACTGTCCACGTTTCTTTTTGTTCTTGGGAAATGGGTCATGCATTTCTAGTGGAAAGATCTAAAATTAAAAATAAATTTTAAAAATATATATATTTTGGAAACTTCCAGAAAGATTTTGATTCATCTATCCGCAGACATGTATGTTTTTCACATATGTTTGTTGTATTAAGACTCTAATTTACTGACAGTTGGTGCTTTGATTGCAGATCCAGACAGGGAGTCAAGTTCATGTATGTTTGGTTCCCAACTCTGTGACTGACTTAAAAGTGTATTATGAGGCAAGACACTTATTCCTTGATTTCCATTAAAAAACCCAACAAAAACAACAAACCAACAAAAATAGCACTTGTTCATGTCTCCTGAGAGATGAAAAGAGAAATAACTAATACCTGTCAGAAGCATCATTATTATTCATATGCTACCGTGAGGAAGTGCAAGTATACAACAAAATATCACATTCAGTCCACATTAAAAAAAGCATATTTTATGATTAAATAAGTACTTTTGTCTGTGTGGAAACAAATAACCTGAAAAGTACTGTGGTGATGCCCCTTACTTTTTTGCTGGGACACTGTAATTGTCTCAGAACTGACCCTTTAGAATTTTTCTTTGGGCAATGATAGAGATAAAAAGTCCTCCTTTTATATTGATCCAAGAAAGGAAAGCTGGGCCTGACATCTATGTGGGATCCTTCTTCCAGGGAAGCTGTGTATTACAGTAATGGCCCCTGACCTGTGTGTTGTAGTTTGTATTCTGCCCAGGAAATGTTCTGACTTTCCTCATGGACGTAGAAAATTATAACCTTTTAAAACTAAGGAGAGTGTGGCTGCAGTCCAGGTTGGCAGGGAGAGCAAAGAAAGATGCTGCTCACATTACTCACTCATTACTTCTGCCTATGAGCCGTAAAGGCTGAGAGCTGCAAGGACAGAAAATCCAATAATGGAAGAAAAATAAGAGCCTGTGAATTAAAATGACCCCAAATACCAAAAGTCAGATAGAGTAGATATCTTGCTAGGCATCAACAGCCACAAGAGTCTCCTCTGGATTAATTTTATCTGTTTTTATACACTTTAAGGCCATAAAAGAGGATTATCTCATTGAGTCTGACCTCTGGCATAATGCAGGCAATAAAAAATGTATTCTATTGCTGCTGCAAGGAGCCCACTAATTTTGTTTGACTAACGGAGTTATTTCAGTAGAGCAGCCCTTCTTGGCCTTGAAGACTCAGTGCTGGTAGAGTCCACATCTTTTCTGAGCAGGCAGCAAATTGCAGCTTGGCCAATATTCAGGATGGGAGAAGTTCTTCCTTCCAGCTGCTTCCCCATGCACACCCCCTGCGGGAGTGGTGGGAGCACAGCACCCACTGTTGGTGCACAAGCAGCAATTTGGGAGTGACCCTCATCCTCCCATAGCACCTCCTTCCACCCGCTAACACAAGCACTGTGCAACAGGTTAAGGGAGATGATTAAAATTGAATCAGCTCAGTGACTGGGTTTTTGTTGGCTGGGTTGTGTGGCCTGGGTAGGGATAACCAATGGGAGACGAGACTCTTTCAACAGCACAATTGGATTAGCATACACGAACCTGCTGGTTTGTGCTATTTGGCCTTTTCTAATGATTTCAGGTGCCTTTTGCAGCTGAGTGGTGTAACGATGCTGAATCACAAGAGGAAATACCACCCAATGCTCATAAATTATTATATTGGAGGAAACTGCCATTGAACACTGGGTATTACTTACAACCTTTGGCATACCAATTAATCCATAGATAAGATATCCTGTATGTTTCCATGAAACAAAACAGAATTGTTTTCTCTAAGTGACAGAAACACAAATCAAAATTATAGCCTGTACACACGCTGAAAATTCACTCTGTTTCTTCACATAATTTAAAACCGAGTATCATCCTCCCTCTCTCCCCACTTTTGGGTCTTATGCAGTAACACATTCTCAAATGTGTAATAGTCACTAATACCTGTTATTATTAATTCATGCCATGAACATGGCCTAAAAAACCTCCCAACCTTCTACATCATCGGATCTTCCTGAATACACCCAGTTCTTTGCCTACTCACTGCTGATAGTAGAGCTGTTGCCTCCATTTCTCTCGGAGACAGAGCCCAAGGCAAGACCATGCAAATGTCAAACTCTGTGTTCATGTAGAATTTAAAAAAGCAAGGAAGGAAAGATGAATATCAGGTAAACTCCGTGCTACTTCAGCATCCAGGAGAGAGAGAAAACCAAAATTTTAACCTATGGCTGTGCAATAGAACAAAAAATGTGCCCCATCTTTTATTGCCCTTTCTATATAATTTTTAATTATGTACACAATTTCTTCTGTGACTGCCACCGGAGCACTCTGTGGCATGCCACGTGTGTTCTGAGGCATGTCCACCTCCCAAGCTACTTGGTCAGAAGTTTGACTTGTCTCACAGCTGTATTTATACTAAAGTGAAAAATTTAATCACTTTTAAAATAGACATCTCAGTTCCTTCCTCCATGAATATCAAGAGATACCTGCTCCTTTTCGCCACACTATTTACCTACCTCAGATAAGTGCAACCCCTTCTGCCCTCCACTGCACCCGAGGGGATTTATCTAAAGATATTGGTTATAAAAGATGATTATTTAGATATCTCAGTTTGGTCACCCAGCCTCTTAGATGACTGGTTGGTTAAAGTGATGAGAGTGACATTTGATGAGAGTAATGATTAGCCTAATTGCAGGCAAAAAGCCGCACTTTTATTTCATCAATACTTTTGGAAAGTATTGATAGATCAGGCAGGCTACCAGAGTAGAGTTTTTTTGTCTCTCCCTTTTTTCCTTTTTTGAGAGTAGAGGTGGTTAAAATTTCACCCATTATGATTATTCAATTACACATTTCATCAAGTTTCTATGATAGAAGAAAATTGGAATTTTTAGCAAATAAATAACCATGGTGTTTGACCAACAGTGCAGGACAAAAGTTCTTAGAAATATAAAACTTGGTTCAGTCATTTGTTTACATTTTTATACATTCAGCTTTACCAAAATATAAGGATCATTGTATTATTACTATTGATTTTCTTTACCTTTGTGTATGGATTTACAGAATAGAGATTAAACATCAGGGGCAGTGCCCTACCAGAAGATGGAATGATGTTTTCCAGCCTTAAGACACGAAACCTAATTACAGGATACAATTTAAAATCCTGTAACACTTTTTTTATAGGAAAAGTATTAACCTGGTGATCCTGCCAATCCCCAAATGGAGTGCCTAATTTATTTTGTTCAAGAAACATTGCCTTCATAATTAAACTTGTTATTAATTCTTCATGCCACTTTCTTCTGCCTCAAAGTTTGATTTGAGAGGATTTCTGTTTTGGTGTTGAATTGGTAATTTTGGTTTATAACCTATAAGAACTTTGGGAATATAGAATGGATACAGTGTTTCCTTAGTTTTTCTTTATTATTATTGAGCACTGTCTCTTGAAACATTCCTTTGTGCTATGTCAACCCTCTGAATACAGGAAGAGAAATGTATTGACCATCAGCAATTACAGGTAAAGGCTGATGTTTCAGGGCATTAGAGAGGATCCAAATCATGCCTCTCTTATGCATTGTTCACCCACCACACCATTTTTTCTAACACAAGCTGGCAGGAGTCACCCTCAAACAGGGTGTTCCTCCCTGTCAGTGGATTCCCAGCTCCCTCCAGAGCTTTGGTGCTCCCTTTCTGCTGGATTGTGAGCACTCAGAGCTCCTTTCTTGGCACTGGATGTGATGGGCTGTGACACCTCTTGTCTCAGTCAAGAGCAGTCTTAAACAATACCAGGAGATATCACTTAGAGTCTGCCAGCTGGAAGAGAATTTGGATGGCACTGATGAAAAGATCTATTTTTATCAGCCCAGCATAACTTCAGTTCTCTGAAGTGCAAGCAAACTTATGGTTCACGATGGAGGCTAAAAAGTTTAATACTTTCATGGTTAGGAGTGTTATGCCTTTCATTTTAGTAAAACCCTATGATTTTACATGATGCAACTCTTCGTCTGCTGGAAAAAAAAATAAAACTGTGAAGAAGCACTCTGTTGACCTCTTTTGACCACTCCAAAATTAAATGCACTCTTAATTTGTCATAGAGAATCACAGAATCACAGAAAAATTAAGTTTGGATAAACCCTCTAAGATCATCAAATCCAACCATTCCCCCACCACTGCCAAGGCCACCACTGACCCATGTACCCAAGTGCCACATTATTACATGGATGAAGATTCCAACCCACACCCC